>CAUZXS010006587.1:0-82905 GCA_963585895.1 Sepioteuthis lessoniana
GTGCTTTACTCTTATTCGCGTATGTGTAGGTCCATAATTTCCCCTCCCTTTTTTGAAAGTTTGTATTGAGGCATGTTAATCTATTTTCTAACATGAAATCAATTAGATGTTGTCCATTCCTGTTTGACGTGTTGTGTAGGCTGTATTTGTTGTTTCTGTTTTTCCCGATTTGTGCATTCATATCTCCGCCAATGACTAGCAGGTTGTGTTTCGGAGTGCTACCTACTAGGGAGGATAGATCTTTGTAGAAGGTGACTATTTCGTTTTCTTCGCTAACATTGGTAGGGCTGTAGCAGGAAATAATTGTTGCTTTGGGGTTGCCATTAAACGTTGCGGCCATCATCCGAGGTTGTATTCTCTCAATGCTATTTAGTGCTTTTAACGCTCTTGGTCCTATAAGCATTACCACCCCTCCAACCGATGCATTGACAGAGTTTTTCCATGCCGATACAGTCACCAGCATCCATCCATTGCCAGTTTCGTGATATTTGATATCTTCGGTGTGCGTGTATCGGTGTTCTTGTATGCAAATTACGTCTATCTTATGTTCTACGGCTGATGCAGTTAGCTCTGATAGTTGACCTATTCTATTTAGGGTTCTAACGTTAAATGTCGCTATCTGTATTGTTTGTTTGCATTTTAGTAGTTTTTGTTTGAGCTCTGTAGCTGATTTTTCGAACACTGAGGCCAGGGCTCCAACCTCAGCAGGACGTGCCCCTTTTTTACCCGCGCGAAGAGCGATGAACAGTTTAGTAGAATAAATTTACTGACCTCTGTGAAAAAAACTTCTGGAAACGGAATCACTTCCAACGTATGCATATTATTTTAACAAATGCTCGATTGAATTATTACTAATTTTACTAGCATTCATTTAAAAATGCACATATTTGATTTAAAATAGTTATGTCTTAAATCTCAGCTGTATTCTGTGTTGTTTAAATGAAGAATGAAGACTTTTCTGCGACTTAATTTTCAGGAAAAACTTTACTTTTGGAAGACAAACTTCTAAATTTGCTAAAGAAAACCCCAAAATTCGCCCCCCCTCAAAAAAAAAAAAGAAAAGAAAAAACCCCAAGACACCTCAAATGTAGTCTAACACGTGCTAAGACGAAGTCATAAAAGAAAGATGGACTCCTCCTCTCTCTCTCTCTGTCCACCCCTTAGATGACCATGATATAGGAGTGGAATTTTAATATGGATGAATATAATCAGTCTTTATTTATTTTGACGTTTCGGTGAAGCCATTTTACAGTTCTTTTTAGGATTGCTGTCTGTATAGAAACAGAGGGCCACTTTTTAAGGCTGTATGAAGAAAAAAAATGAGCAAAGAGTTTAATAAACCATTTTTACGTTACATACAGTACACTGAAAGTTATTGACATAAACTTATTATTGATATCAAATATGATATTAGATATGAATATTCTCGGATTGAGTCATTGAAACCAACAAATACACTGATAAAATTGTTACACTTTGAAGAACGATGCCGATTTTGACTTGATTATTATAGGATAGATGGAGTATTTGACACAGTCACATTTATACCAGTTCCCTGCCTGTAACACCCTGTGGGAGTACATACGTGTGTATACATCCAAAGTGGTTGTTGATTGGTTTCTGGTTTGGTTTCTTTGTTTAATGGCATATCAACTCTTTTTAGGTTATTTAATGCCAAAGCCATTCTCCTAGAAGGACAGTACTGATACTATTTAACCCATAGCTAGGAGGATTAGGGGGTTGATACCTTTTCCAAGGGTATTTGTCCGAAAGTGAACGTGTTAGCGCGACTGGAGTTCGAACTCGCGTTCTACGATTCCGAAGTCCAGTGGTTGTTGAGTATATAAATACGGGTCCTGATAACTTTTGATACATCACTTATTTTGGAAAACGTTCACGTATATCAATAAAGAATAAAGTGTCAGATTTTGTTTTGCTGAAAAATATCTGTCCCACGATAAAAAAAAAAAAAAGGGAAAGAAAACAAAAAAAAAAAATAAAAAAATAAAATGAAATAAAAATAACAGTGTCAGCATGAAAAACACTTGGCAGTAAATTTACTTCTAGCATGAAGTAACGATTTGAATCCAATTATGCATTTACCCGTCCCAAAAAAAGGTGTAACTTAATAATTTGTTGTTGTGGGAGACAAGGCTTAGCATATATTTGGCGAAAAAATGTGACACTTTTAAGGTTTCTATCATTTATATATTTGATATTTATTCATTAAGATAGGTATTCTAAAGTGGAGTACAAATGGTTTTAGTTCATTGTTTTCCTTCTCTTTGTGTGTTTGTTGTATTAAGGCTAAAGTGTCCAGTTTGCCCTGATATATATATATATATATATATATATATATATATATATATGTGTGTGTGTGTGTGTGTGTGTGTATAACAAGTTTCTACATTTACACAATATTCAGTTACAAAGAGGTAGACAAACTGAATAATGAAACCTGTTTTGGCCTCCTCAGATTACATTCTAATTCTAATACACGGTGTGTCACTTGAAGCAATCAAGTGTTATCTTAAAATAAAAATAAAATAAAAAAAATTTCAGACATTAAAAAATAATTGTTGGTTTGAATTCAAAGTTCTCACTTACATCGGTTGCTGTACCAAGGCTGAAGGGCCCAGTCTGCCCTGGTTGTATACTGTAAAGAAAGACAACAACGTTGATGTATAAAAATATGATCTGTTTCTTTTTTCTTTTATCTTATTACCTGAAATGTACGCATGGTTAGAATAAGAGAGTCTGAGATGGCTGAAATGCACACACACACACACACACACACACACACACACACACACACACACACACACACACACACACACACACACACACACACACACACACAAGGCATTGAAACCTCTTAGTTTCTGCTCGCTTAGCTACTTTCGTGCATCTCGTACGGGGCCAACTCAAGGCATCGAATCATCTTATTTTCAACTATCTTCTCTACTTTCGCAAGTCTCATACAGCGCTATCTCAATACACAAAACCATCTAAGTTTCTACTCGCTTCTCGACGTTCGCGAGTCCGTCATCATCTCAAGGCATCGAATACTTCTAGTTTCTCCGCGCTTCTCTACTTTTGTAAGTCTCGTACAGTTCAGCCTTTTCTCTCTCTCTCAACCCTGTGCAGTCTCGCACAAGACCAGCATCGAGAGCGGCGTAACATCTTGTAGCTCTCCTGTCATTCTTTTTTATTCTCCGCTCGTCTCTTTTTAGATCGAAATCTTCCCTGGTTTATATAATTTTCCGGATGTCCACACACGTCCTCGTGGTTGCACCCACAGCCGTCGCGTTGCACGTGGACACGGTTCTTAGCATACCACCCACGCAACTTACCTGGCATTTCCGCTGAGGAAATATCAGCGTTCTGTTTACTTTAGGAAACGGGTGCATATCCAGTTATATCACATATGCAACTTATGCGGCATGTCAAAGGGATCTTTCCAGTCAATATTCCACCACCAACAAGGGAAAGGAGAGATGGTTTCATGTTTTTCCAAGAGCATTGGCCTGAATAGAAACGCGCTTGAGTGTGCGTAAAAGAAAAACAAAATTAGAATTCTTTACAAAAAATTTCTTTTTTGATGATTTCCATGATTATTGCAGTCGGTAGAAATGGGTAAATGTGTAGAATTGCAAAATCAACGTTATTCTTTTATATAAATGTCCATCGATACCGATCGAACAACCCGGTACACTAGCGTGTATTCTTAAGAAGCAAGGCATGCATTGCTTACACCAAAAAAATTATGCGTTGAAAATTCAAAATCTATTCATCAATTAAGTTTATCTATTTCACGTATATCATGTACAATATAAGGGAAACTCAGTGAAGTTATACATATTATAATGAACACTTGAAACTTGTCAGCAGATATTTGTCCTTGAAAATTTGTCTGATACGCAAAACTGAATTTTCTGTAAAAAAAATATTATGACACTTTCTGACAAAATTTGATCTAGATTAGGGAAAAGACTTTTGTCGGGAAGTACGTTCAGCAGCAGTCGATTTGGTGAAAGAGAAAGCAAACCAATGTACATGGCATTATTCGGCTTTTTTTCCTCAAATTATTCTATTTTAGTTGAATTTATTCATTATCATAATTGTTCTTGACTGATGACATAAACTTAAGTAATTTTACAAAAAAAAAAAAAAAGTTAGAAATAAGTACATAAGCTTTTTCGAATAAATCTACTAAATATTGTTTAGAAAGTTACACCTGAAAGTTATAATCAAGTTATAATACAAACAATTCTTATTCATATGTTAAATTGAAAAAATATTCATTTTGATTCAAGATCAGACCACTGTTATTTGCTCATTTTAGAATGTTTTTAGGACAAGCTATTGGATCCCAGAAAATGATCCCATATACAGATTAATACATGCAAAGGTTACAAAATAAAGAATGGATCAATTATACACAGATCCTTTATCAATACATTGTGTATAATCCTTGGGTATTAAAAGAGACTTGTACTCATGCATGCCTTTGAACAATAAAAGAATACGAAAAATAAAGAAAATTAAAAATTTTCAAATATCTGAGTGACTTCTATTTTTTCTTTCTTTCTTTTTCAAAATTTAAACAAAAGATAATTATTTACTCGGTGACCTTGTTTTTATTTTAAATGTAACTATCTGTAACTACGGGGCTTAAACCTGGACATTTTGATTTGGTTGGTTTTTCGGCCTGTTTTTTAATTTTTAAATACTGACATTAATAATTTTGCAAGCAATTATATGGTTTCATGTAAATATTCCTATTTAGAACTACCACATCAGGAAAGAATGAAAATGCTAGGAGAAAAGAAAATCTACAAGTACTTAGAAATATTGGAAGCGGACACCACCAAATAAACAGAGACAAAAAATAACCCAAGAGTTCCTCAGAAGAATGGGAAAACTTCCAGAAACCAAGCTCTGTAGCAGAAATCTGATCAAAGGAAGAAACACTTGGACAGTAACACTTGTAATGTACACTGGACAATTCTAAAAATGGACAAGGATAGAACTCAAACAAATGAACTAGAAGATTGATGACTGTGCACAAGGCCTTACAGCCAAGAGGCAAGAGTCATTTGTCAAGAAAAGAAGTAAAAAGAGGATTCGTCAGCACTGTGGATTGCATAGACGCATCAATATAAGGAATCAAGGATGACATCAATCAGGAAAGAAAGACTGATTACAGCAGCCAGTACCAGCATTGGCAATATAAAAACGAAAAAAAAACCCAACAAAAACTAGGAAACAGAAATGGAAATGAAAAGAAAACAAATGTATGGATATTTTAAATGACAACTGGGGAGGGTCTCATAATAGCTTGGAAAAAGACTCGAATAATTGGACATCAGAGGAAGTTCTAAGAAAGAGGAAGTATAGCTGAAGATTTTTGTTGTGGCAACACACTATCACTTTTTATAAAACTAGAAAACCTTATTCAGATTTCTGCCTTAATTTTTGTGCAGATGAGGTACATACAACAGTAAGACGTGTGTGACAAATTTTAGAATACACAAAAGTCATAAGGTATGACTGCTTCCTGTTTCCTAAGCTCAAATTTCACCTGCGTGCTTGCTATTTTTGAAACAATGATGAGGTCATATGCTATGGAGAATTGCTTGGAAGTCCAGGATGTCATATTCTTCTGTGATGGGATTGCAATGCTGGTTGTTGGTCCAATTGCATTGGACTATATTGAAAACTGCTGAAAAACTCTCTTCTCTCTCAAACGCTTTTTAGAAGGAGCTTAAAACTTTCTGAACGTCCTTCACACACACACACACACACACACACACACACATACATATATATATATATATATATATATATATATATATATAATAATCGCTAACAGTACTTACCTGTATTAAGTACGGGCTTTAAAAAGGTCGTGGACGTTCCTAAAATACTTTGAGTTAAAATATTCCATTTATTTATACCTTAAATGCATATCACTTTCATAATCAGATAGCCTAAAAGAACCACTGGATAGAAAACATTGCTTGTAAAGCCTGTGGTCAACTTCTTTGATTTTTTCGTTCATGGCTATTGAGAGTGGAACGTGTGAGAAGTTACTTTTTGTTAGACACCAATATGAAACAGAATTTGTACCTGTGTTTCGTTTGCAGCCATTCTAAAACAGACGCAAAATGGAAACTATCTCTGTTGCATGTCAAAGGGAAACAGTTTGTCACTGGGAACAATAGGATTACGTGGGACAAACCTATATTTACAGAGAGAGAGAGAGAGAGAGAGAGAGAGAAAGAGAGAGAGAGAGAGAGAGAGAGAGAGAGAGAGAGAGAGAGATTTTATATAAAAACAATCGGAGCTCTAGTCCTAGTTGAACGAATGGAGGAACAACGGGTCAATCATAAGATTATTCACTAATTAAACGCCCGAAACATTGTGATGATAACTAATTTTAGTTATCATCACAATGTTTCGGGCGTTGTGCTCAGGTATTTGCTGTTGCCAGTAACCTTCCAGGAACCTCGAATCGAACTGTCTATTGAATTCACGGCCGTTCAATATTCAAGCATTGATTTAATAACGGCGTAAATCTCGGATTAAAATTACAAATTGTTTGAAGGAATCAGTCCAAACTTTTAGCCAGTTTTGTCGAGTTTATGCTTTTTTTCGAATAAAAAGTGAAAAATCATGCTACTTGGTAATGTAAATGTTAGTGTTCATATTATGACCGTAAAATTAATCAAATGACCATCTGAAATGCTGAAGCTCTTTTAGGACTGGTTTCTTTTATGTAATTATTGTAACAAACCTTTTATTCTAATAAATTTATTTTCCTTTCTGCAAATCAAAAATATGGTTATATTATACTCTAAGTTTTCGATTCAATGCGAGATCAGATTAGCAGAAATTTATACTATAAAAAAAAAATTGTATTAAAACAATCTGATAACATCGACATAAAAAGGATAAAATCAATAAACAGATACGATTTTATTAATATTATTTTCAATTCCCATATCATTTTACTCATATTGGTTGGTATATTTAACTTATATAAACAAAAGTAATGTAAAAGTAATGTCCAACTCAAATATACTGAAAACAATCATTAAAAATAGAAGATGAATCCTTGAAGAAATCAAAGAATACACCTAATTAGGAAACATATCCTAATTAGCGAAAAATCTTAAAAGAAAGAAAAAAATAAAATGCTATAACAATTGACAGGAATCCATTCAGCAAAAATAGAGACGTAATATCCTTAAAGTGTAAAATATACAATCAGTGTATAATACAAGCTAAAAACAGTGAAACAGAAATTAAACAAGTCATTATATTCAGTCTCACAGAGATCAATGAAAGGGCAATGATTGGCATAACTAAAGGATAAAAAGAGAACTATATATATATCAGAAAACAGAATAAGATAAGGGAAATTATTAAACAACGAAGGATAACAGCGGAAAGAAGGAAGGATAACAGATTTTGTAAACCTTTATAGAATGGGAACGAAGAAATAACAAGCGTAACTGAACAAAAGATAACAGTAATAAACGGCAGAGACTAGCACAATCAGTCTCATCATAAGCGGGGTTTAGAATACGCCAACTGTGCTCCCTGCCCCTAAAAGGGGTGTACTCGGTATGGCACTAAACTGCATCAATGTGGTTTATTCCAGAGCGCTGAGGAGTGTAGAAAACCCCTTCATTGCCATTATTCCTTGGTCTCTTCTAACTCGGAGAGGTAGCACATGTTCGAGTCTCGGAGATCTGTTTAAACATGATTAGTTTTGGGTTGGTTTCTTTGTTTAATATTATATCAGCATTCGTTTTTAGCACTAAATTGGGATTCTGTAAATCGTACATGTGTGTGCAAATAAATGATTATTAATAAATAGGAATAGTTAATTGAAACCATGTAATTGTATGTTGAATTGGATATAGATTATTATTATTAAATAGAAACTCTTGAAACCATATATCTGTGCGCAAACAAATGACCATTATAGACTAATAAAATAGTGTGATTTAAAAATAATTGTAATTTGAAAATATAATTACGAAAATATGAATTGTAATCGAGCATTTGCAAGTAAATCAGGTTTCAGTATTGAACAAACCGGTGATATGACCTTAAACAAATAAACAAAACCCAACCTTTGTCCATAAGTGAATTCAAAGTGGTGACTGCAGTTGATAATGATATTTTAAAGTGCATCTTAGCACAAAGAACAATAGGGCCAGTTATGTCACATTTAAGCTAATCAGATAAAACGTCTTTAGACCTCAGAAGGGCGCAGTCATAGCTTTTTGCGCAGACCAATTCTGGACAGTTTCAGACTTTGAACAGACGTGAAAAAAAAAAAAGACAAAAACAAAAACAAATCAAAACAAAACAAAAAACAAAAACTGTAGACGATATTAAAAAACAAAAACAAACTGCAACTAAATTATGAAGAGAGAATCTCTATGTCACCCCATTCCACTTCTTTACCAAACAACATGAGATTTAAGGAAGGAATATATATATATATATATATATATATATATATATATATATATATATATTAGGAATCTTGATAAAAAGAAGGGGTAAAAAATTCTTTATTGGCAGACAGAAAATTTTGGCTGGTAGACAAAGGAAAGTCGGAAAATGGTGGTTTGCTTTCGTTAGCCACCATCGCCAACATGGCCACTATCAACATGACTTCTGCACTGGATTTTGACAGGAAAAAATTCTTTATTTTAACACATATTCACCCACCCATCTACTTGACAAGTCGTTTCTTCTTTAGTTTCTATTATTTTTTTTCTTTCTAAAAGGTACATTTTCAGAAGTTTATCTTGTCTGATATGTTTAAATTGCTTTACTAATACTAAAAAATGCTCGTAATACATTAAATTGTATACATAAAACATTTCCGTGTGCTTGGGCATATGCCTTTTTGTAAATTCAAGTATAAGTATTTTTAAACATTTGTGAACTAGTATATACATATATATATATATATATAACCAATCGTAGGAAATGGAATCGGTGTCTCGAGTTCAAATCCTGAACGAGGTTTTTTGCGTTTTATTTCACATGAATGTCCTTGAGAAAGACATGAATCCATTTCTCCTCGTCCTTGTTATGAGTAAACTGTGCTCTTTAGGCAAACAGTCAAAGAGAAAGCTGATTCAAAACTGTTGTACATCGCTTAAATATTGACCTTGTGTCACATCCTGACCATAAAAAGATTTTGGACGCTTTGCAAGGTATAATGTTTACAAGCTGAAGTTCAAGTCTTACTGTGTGCCCCATAATCTAGCCCTGTACCAAAACTAACCAAAGTTTGGAATATATTTATAGATAAGTGTGTGTGTGTGTGTGGTTAAAAAGAACAGTGTAGGAAGAATGTATAGATTTAAAAAAATGTTTTTCCTGTTTACGTAGAAGAGAACGTAAATCCGGATAGTATCAATATAGAAATCATCCAAGAGTTCCTGCGTTTCAAACACTTTCAGTGTCTAAAGAATGTTACACTTTCTTATTATAGAATTTAGTCAAGGTTAATTTTCATTGATTCATGCCTTGTAGATAATGGCATGATCTAACTTGTTACATGTTTGTTTGAAACGAGTCTGTGTCATTGAAGAAGATAAAAGATCTATAAGTATAATAAATGGACGAACTAAGCTCTCTAAATTAAGTAGACAATCAGTCTAGGAGAAGGAAAATATTGAATTAACGCTTCAATACTACTGTGTCCTGTGTCCTGTGGTGGGGCGCTCTCGACCGGCTGTGGTTGAGTGCTGCACGGTTCGGTCGGGTGTGTTCCACCACTGGATACATCACCTCTGGCCTCAGGGGGCCTTCCCCCCAGGCTTTAACCCTCTTCGGAGGGGTTGGGTTTATCGCCCGGCGCCTGAGGCGCCCCGAAAAGGGGAATGCCGACGGGGTCCGAGGCATTTTTGGAACTGCCTATCGCGTTGGGCTACGGCCCTGCGACAGGACCCACCTTAAACACGGCCTTGTGCCATATTCGTACGTTGGTGGGACGTAGGATAAATACAACGCTTCAATACTACTCTCATGTACTGGAAAGTTGTGACGTCAACAAAAGATTACATCATAAGGATGCTTTTTCATCAGGAATTTAAGCAACGAGCTGGAAAACAGTTTAGGCACCCAAATCTACCCAGTAAAACCATGCCTGAGACATGTTTTCAACATATCTATCGATTTAACTATCAATCTACCTATTTTCCTTTGAATAATATATATAAAGAAGTGTTTGAATTCATATTCATATCGATACGTCAAATTTTTCAAATATTGTATTGTTATTTACTAAACGTAAATCATCATATTTGACGGCATATAAGGTACACATTTTTTTAATAAAAATATATTCTAAAATTCACTTCCGTCTTATATACCATATGTAGATTTGAAATTCGCCGAAATTAGCAATCTAGCGACTCCTGTTCACTTAGAGTAACTTTCATATACCTATTAGCATTATTTAAAAGGCGATTAGGTAGATTAAGTGTTATCACTGATAATATTCATTATATTAATTTCATCACGTTTGATTTGGCTTTTTTTTCTTGATTTACCCTGCTGAAGTTGGAGTGCGTCTCATACACCCGTGCGTCTTATATACCGTCAAATACGGTACTCTGACAAAAAGTCAAAATAATAGAGTACTTGTAGCCATCGCGTCGTGCTAGGCACTAATAAATCTGTGTGTGTGAGTGTGTGTGTGTGTGTGTGTTGCAAAAATCCATAAAGTCTTCATCAGATAATGTGACAAAGGGCTAGGAATGGTTTTGAAGCCAAAGCATAATTACCACAAATCCAGTTTACTCGAGGAGTAATCTATAATACCAAATTTGTTGGTTTCCCATCACATCGAGGCAATGTCAGATTAAAATGCACCATTTTCGTATTATTCTTTATAGTTGATTAATTGATTTTTAACGGCATATCAACCGGTCTGGGGTTATTTTACGCTTGGGGGTTAAGGAATCATGTGCGTTGTACGTTTATACATACATTTATTAAGAGTCTTTTGCATACAGTTATAGGATGTCAAGTATTCCTATCTAATATAGATAATTTGGACACAATTGTATGATTTCACGTTTTCCCATCTAATGTTGATAATTTATGCACAGTTATATGTTTTAAAGTAACTATTTCTATTTAACAATAACCGTTTGTTTGCAAGCAGTTATATGGTTTCAATTAACTAATAATAACCTTTTGTAAGCTATTATAGTTTCGAGTAACTATTCTAAGTACAAATAATTTACACACAGTTATATTGTATCAAGTATTCCTATCTAACACAAATAGTTTTCAAACAGATCTATTTGGCCCTTTGGTGTAACATAGTTATTGCTCCTACGAATCTGAGAGGACCTTGGAGAGTAACGGCAATGAAGGAGTAAGGAATTGTCCTCAAAAACCAGAGCTCAGATAAATGGAACCTCACCCCAGGTGCAGTTTAGTACCATATTTAAGACACTTTTTTTTGGAGGAAGATGGTGTTTTAACTCTCAGCAGGGGATTAAGTCAGCCTATATTAAGACTTTCCGACAGTGCTTCCCTCGAGTATTAACAGTTTTCCAGCAACGAAGCATAAATTAAATGATGTAAGATTTGAAGTAACTGATTAGTAGATATATCATTACCCTGACTGAGAATAGAATTTCCCTGAAACTCACAGGTGAAATAAATGTATAAGATTTCAATAATGAATAATTAGTTCAATGAGGTTGATGTGAAATATATGACAAGGTGATTATGTCAAATTCACAGGAAAGTCGAAACAACGTTTTATATAATTTAAGTTCAAAGGACTATTTTTAAAATCTGGTAATACGTACCGATAAACAAAGGAATCCTGTGTATTATGAAGAAGTCCTGACTCTAGATCACTTCAATCGTTTTACCATCTCGGTATGAAATTTACGCCGTTGTCGACACAAGTGAGCAATTTTATGGTTCTCTCGAACTGTTTTCCGACGTGATGATCTTATTATACACTGATATTGTAGGTGGCGGTTGCATGTTCTTTCGCACAGTTATCCAACCTTTCTGTGCTGTGTGTAATATACAATAATTGTAAATGATATAATTTGTAAAACATTAGAGAGCATATATCTTTTATAAGTGTGCATATGTCTTTCATAAGATTGTTTACAAACTATGCACACTTAAAAATGTTATGGAAATTTACCCTGATATCCTTTAGTAATATCTATGTGATTGTTAAAAAAGGTAACTATTTCATATTTGACAGAGACAATTACCCGCTTTTCAACGAACGTAGGTTTCTCCAAAAACCTTACTTATACGGCAAGTTTAAACTAAAGTAGTTGAAAGTATCTTTGACAATAAGACCAGAGTCCTCGTTTTGATGGTTATTACCTTGAAGTTTTAGTTACTGTACTCTCCGGCCTTCTGTGTATATCAAATTGCTGCCTTTTTTTTAGTTCACGGGCTTAGATTGTTTTTTTTTATTCCGCTGCCCATGCTAAGAGGATATCTTGCATCAGTTAATTTAATGGAGTTAAATCATCCTTCAAGTGTCTCTTGTCTATTTCAGAATATATCACTTTTAATGCACTTTTTATATCACTTTTTATACACTACTTTGAAAGTCAAATCACGATGATCCGGGAACAAGATGCATAATAGCTATCATTTTTGTCTACTACGCAATATTTTCAGTAGAACAAACCGATTGACCTTTCTTTCTTTATTAGAAATATCAGAATATCAATATCTAATATCTGGTTGGTGTTTGATGGCATATCAACCCTGGTGAGTTATTTTACGCCAAATTCTGTTTTTATATGTATAATTTCTAACGGAGTAGTTTGTTGGTAACTCTATTTTCAAAAGAGTTGCTAGAGCTCATTTGTTAGCACAGAGTTTAATGTTTTCAAGCATTCCTATCGAATTTATTAATTTTATTTGATATTTACAATTTGCTATTTAAGATTAGTAATTCTCATTATTAAGTAGAACTATATAAAATGAGTAATTTACACACAGCTGCATGATTTCAAATAACTAATAATAATAATCCGTGGTAAATGATTGAACAGTTCCATTTAATACATAGATGGGACTCTAATGGGTATTGCTAATCCGGTTCAGAGTGGAACTGGGAGTGGTGGTAATAAAAGGGTACTCCACATTTCTTACAGTCCCAGGATAGGAGCCTCATCATCAGATGCAGTTTAAGGTTACATCTAAGGCACTCGTTGTAAGGAGGGCCATACCTTTCTGCAAAGGTGAAGGCGTATTCTACCATCCAATTCGACAGAGTGGTCAGTATTTAATAGATTATTATTAACTAGCAGTACTTTCCTGTATTGCATCAGGGTTTTAAGATGGTCATTTAATGCTCATAAAGTAGTTGGTGTTATAATATTTCAATTATTTATTTATGCCTAACATGTATCTTACTTTCAAAGTTTTATACCACAAATATTTTCATTATGGAATAATCTCTTTTTTGGATTTCAATGCATTTCAATGTAGTTTTATTTGATTTGTATGGAAATGACCCTCAGTTCCAGGGGAATTTCGTCTTTTCGAAATAAATTGTTTAAAAGTCGAAGCGAGTGAAAGAGCTCAAAAGTTGGGAGTCGATTTATTATATATATCTGCAAATAGACTGTGCCCTGAATTTGTTCCCCTTCATGACAGAGGATGTTATAAAATTAATAATGAATCAGCTAAAATCTGTTAAAGAAATTTTAGAGTTTTAAAAATGACGTCAGTTATCTTTGAATGTCAGCTAATTGCTGAGCATGGGCTTACGTAACGTTTTATTAACATAAGATGTAGTTTCACCTTGGGGATGTAAAAATCAAATAATCTTGACCAAATAAAAAACCTTTCAAAGTATTTGGTTAAAAACGCCGGAACCTTCGTGATACGGAATAAGATAATATCTAATTCCTAAAACGATAATTATAATAAGAAAAATAGAATTAATGAATTTATTAATTAATAAACAAAAAAGAAGTTTTTCTCTTCTCAGAAAATAAAGCTGTAAATCGGACGTGAAAAATATCCCAAACTATGATATCAAAAATATAAATGCAATAATGACTTGATAAAACATAAGCATTAAGAAAGCTGTGTGTTCGTTAGCTAGAAGTATTTATACATTTGAAAGTTTGTATATGAGATCTGAAGTGTATTTACTAAGACGAAAATTAACAATGAATAGCATTTTCTTCAAAACAGTCCACTCGGAATTCAACACAATTATTTCAAGGAGTTTCCTTTGCTGGAAACACCTCTAAAACTCTTCTTTTCATATGTTGTAAATCTGCACTGACATTTCTTTTAATGTTGTTCACATTCTCAAATCTCTTACTCTTGAGATAAATTTTGAGTTTGAAAGTTGCGAGAAGTGAGTTATTGTGAGTATGGACGATAATTCAGACGTAAAAATCTGTGAGTCCTTAACAAGGATAGGTTTAGTCTGTACAGCACATGAGTTTTTCACACTAGTACTTTTCACTGGATTTTGAGTGACAATAAAATCCCCAGAACTTTTCTAAGAATCTTTTAGGTAGTTCTGTGGTTTACATAGTTTCGATTCTTCCTCAAATCTCCATTCCGTTCAATGTTCTTTCCAAGCAGTTGGGGGACGTTCAAAGCTCACTAACTGCATTGGTATCACCATCAAATTCATGCTCCATAGTTTTATTTTTGTTCTCAGTCTTTTATTTTTACTCTGTGATCCACCGGAACGGCAAAATCCTCTAGACATGAATTAAAACTAGGTTTGGTGTTCTGGCTGAGATTTGTTGATCCGTTTGTATCGCAAAATCCCACAAAATTTTATGCATTTCATTCTCTGGGACGGATTCTGGTTTGTGCATATACTATTTATTATTATGGTCAAATTTTAATATCTTTTAAAATCTAACTCAGTCATGCCTAATCTTGTACTCCATTTATGCTAGTATGCAGCATTAACTTATAATGTGATTGTTTCATCTCTATCACAACAAGACTACAATTGTTATTCTCCTGCGCATGATTAATTGTTGCATTGATATAAATAGTCCATATGGCATAATTTTATATTGTTATTAATTGAAGTTAAGTTTTTCGCTAAGTTTTCTTTTCTTAGAAATGTCCAGGTCATCTCATGTATAATTTCCTTAATTTAGCGCTTAATATACCCATAAAATTATTTATTCTATATATGTTTTCTGCTGCCACTTTTAGGTGATATTTTTCAGTTACATTGGAATGAAATTTATTGTATTTCATATTGACTGCGACTGAATGTATCTTGTTAATATGTTTATTTGTCCCTTTCTAGATTATACACAGGGCTCCTAGTATTACTGGCATGGTGGTAGTTATAAGGTGCCACATTTTTTCTATTTCTATTTCCAGGTCTTTGCATTTATTTATTCAATTATATTCTTTGTTATTCTCTGTTGGTACAGTCCTAGAAGGCTTGTGTTTCTTTTATAGTCCTTAATCAGTATATCAAGTCTATTGCTCTTTATTTTTCTATCGGTTTGGATAGCAAAGTCCTAGAGAATAGTTGCTCCTTTTGCTTCTGTCATTGTTTCTGGTTAGCGTTTCTACCATTTTCTCCAATCCATATTCTATAGTATTTAAATACTTTCCAATGAATGTAATGTACTATTTTTCATGCCTTTCTTTAAATTCTGTCAGTGTTAGGATTGGGCAACTAGACACTTAGAGGTCAAATGATTAAGCTTTTTGTTCGCAGAATCTAAATATTGGTTTTAGAATATTTGACCGATAGTTTCTAGTTGGTTGGCATTAGTCTTGTACTACTAGTATTAACCCCTCTGTCTCCATCTTGAGTCCATCACTTTTCAGTAATTAATTACTCTTTATTAGATATTCTATATCAGCAATTCTTTGTACGTATCTGTCATGTAGGAGATTTTGTTCCTAGGCATTGAAAAAATATTTTTGCTTATATATATATATATATATATATATATTGCTTCTATCCTTGTATTTCTTGCTGCTTCAAATGCTTTATCTTTTATGCCTATTTCGTTCGGTATGAGATCGAGTTGATTAACAAATTTGTTGCTTTCTTTACAAATTGAATTTTTTATCTTCTGCTTCTCGTGTGCGTTAACCAATTGTAACATCTAATCTGTTACAGTGTCTAAGTATTGCTTTAACCCTACGGTGGTTATTTTGATGGAGAATTCTGGTTGGATTCATTCTCTTCCATCATTTTCTCTCTTGACATTGAGACGTTCTATATCTACTCTTTGGTGAGGTATTTTGTGGCCGGTTATTAGTTTCCTAACTTTAGTATCTATCTTTTTTTAAATTTCAGCTAACTTTCAGTTATATTAAAACTGAAAGTCATTACTCGTATTGCCACGGTATTAATAGCTATGAATTTATTTTTTGCATTCAATTCTGTCCTTAATATGGCTCTTCTTCTAGAAGAATATTAAAAAAAAATTATTCATTACATGATTGGTATAATTCGCTTTATTGATTCCGAAATATAGGTTTTATTGTGTTCTAACTCGGTAATTTCCGTGTCTGGATCTTGTCCAACATTTTAGGACTTTACAAGCAAGCTTTTTTAAATGTGACTTTCGCACGGTTTTCCAAACCAAATTGCATCTCTATGTTGTGGCGCAATCTTTTCACAATGCTAACTCGAATGTCACCAGTTTTTGCATATAACTTTAAATCGTCCTTATAGAATTGGTGGTTAATTTTTTTAGTAGTAGTTTTATATCCATAGGCTGTGTTTCTAAATTTTCTTGAGAGAAGTATGTGAATTATACAAAAAAGAAGAGGAGACAGTGAGTCGCCTTGGAAGATTCCATTGTTAATGTCAAGATTATTAATTTCGAGTATACCATTTTCATGGATTAATCTGAGGTTTGTATGCTACCTTATCATTGTGTATTTTATTAATCACTGGGTTTCTTTCTAAAATGTATAGAACTTTTAGACTCAATTCGTGGTATACGCTATCAAAATCTCTTTCGTTGTGCTGTGGATACACCCCTTATTTTGGAACCTATGCACATATTGATATGTAAATATGATAATTTACAGTAAACCAGCAATATTACAAGTACGTTTAATCTTGACTACATTGAAACCTATCTTTACAGTATAATATTATTTTCCATCAGCTGATTATCTGTATTTACTGTAGGTTACGTATTACCATAACAACGGAATTTCTTATTGTTTTCTTGTGAGTTCAGGTTGCGTGACCAATATATATATATATATATCGTTCCAATAATTATTATCATTATTTACCCTTTGAAAGTTTTTCACATCAGCGTTTTAGTGACAGCAAGTTTCCTCAAGTCTCCAGGACTCTTGTCAGTATTCTGGCCGATATCAAAATGCAATAGTTCGGATGGTATTCACTCGTCCTTTTATTTTCAAGTCTTCCAGTCCCTTTATTAATCGTTCGGTGACTATGGCAAGAGCACCAATTACAATTGGTATAAACGTCATTTTCATGTTCCTTAGTTTTATTTTCAATTCACTTGCTAGGTCGGGGTATCTATCCTTCTTTTCACTTTCAATTTTAGTCTGTGTTCAACCAGGATAGCCAAGTCCACAATTTTGCTAGTTCTCATTTTTTTTAATTATAATCTTATCTGGTCGTCTGGCCGAGATTAGGTGATCCGTTTGTACGTCAAAATCTCATTGGAGTTTGTTTTTCTCATTCTCCAGGACAGATGTTGGGTTGTGCATATACCATTTGTTCGTATGGTCAAATTTAGATTTCTTGCTCAATCCCCAGTAGATCACTTTGCCCACCCAATAGTGTCTAGTCTTATACATTTTGTGCTAATTTGTTGCATTCGCTTATTATGCGATTGATGGTTTCGTCTCTATCATTACATAACCTACATCTGCTGTTTTATTGCGTCTTATCAATTCTTGTTTTGATATGATTGGTTCTTATAGCGTTGTTTTGTGCTGCTATTAAGAGAGATTCTGTTTCTCTTTTAAGGTTTCCCTTTTTTTTTAGCTCCGTCCACGTTTTCTCGTGTCAAATGCTGCTTATTAGTCGCTTAAAACCTTCAGAAAGTTATTTTTCTTCCCATTTTTGTTTTCTGGTTATTGTCGTTCTCTTGTTCTTCATGTTGTCAGTATTGTTTCTGGTAGCTGTTATCAGTTTCCACGCTTTTGTATATAGTCTTCTAGTCATTGTGTTGACGCGTCAACACTCTTCAATTCTGGCAAATCCTCTTCTTCCTTCTTTTCTAGACGTATAATCTGTCAATATCATCTCTGAGATGTAATGCCTTATCCTTGGTCATTAGTTTTCTTGTTCTCTGGTACATTTAAGTTCTTCTGTGGCCCATTTCAAGAATGGTCCCGAATATTTTACGAGGTAAACAGCCCAAGTATTTAATCTTTTGATAAGGTTTCTGCTATATAGTTTTGTCTCGAGTAGCTTTCCACTTCTTCTGAGATACTCTTTCTTAATTTTTTCTTTCATCTCTACTTGTTTGATGGTGTCAGCTTCTAATATCCTTAAGTATTTGTAGGTTTCCTTTTCTCCGAGTGTTCTAATTTTTTCATGATTTGGTTGTTCCATTCCGTCCGTCAAGTGTAGTTTGCTACGTTTCATTACGAGCATGGCACATTCTTCTATGGCAAATTCCATCCCTAAGTCCTGATTGTATATTCTAACTGCGTGTATTAGAATTTTTGATGGTGTCAGCTTCTAATATCCTTAAGTATTTGTAGGTTTCCTTTTCTCCGAGTGTTCTAATTTTTTTCATGATTTGGTTGTTCCATTCCGTCCGTCAAGTGTAGTTTGCTGCGTTTCATTACGAGCATGGCACATTATTCTATGGCAAATTCCATCCCTAATTCCTGATTGTATATTCTAACTGCGTGTATTAGAATTTCCAATTCTTTTTCATTTTTTGCAAACAGTTTGATGTCGTCAATGTACAATAGGTGATTGATTTTTTCCTGCGATTCACTAAGTTTGTATCCAGCAGTGTAATTTCTGAGTATGTGGTTGAATGGCATCATGGCAAAAAATTATAAATTGTAATGGTGATAGTGCATCTCATTGGAATATACATCTTTGGATCTTTGCTTCAGCTAAGCTTTTCCCTCCTGCTGTCAATTCCACTTTCCTGGTTTTCATGGTTTTTTCGATAAAGTTTATGACTTCATCTGTTATTTCGTACATTTTCAGCTTTGTGGGACCATATCTTATGCCTTTTTGTAGTTAATCCAGGCAATAGCTAGATTTTTCCGTCTCGTCTAGCTCTCGTTTAGGATGTGCTGATCTATGTAAAGTAACTCTCTGCTACCTCTGAATCCTTTGCGGCATCCTTTCTATTCCTCAGGGAGGATTCCGTGGCTTGTTAGCGAGTCATAAATTTCTTTATGCCGTTAGTATTTTCCACATAATAGGTAGGCACGTTTTAGATCTGTAGTTGGTTGGAGTGGTTCCTTTGAAGGGGTCTTTTTGATCAATGTGGTCTTTCCTTTGGTTATCCATTTGGGCACGTGTGCTTCTTGTAGGAATCTGTTCATTTCGAGTGCTAGTCTGTGATGGATGGAGGTGAATTTCTTGAACCTGAATCCATGTGTTACATCATGACTTGCGTTTTGAGATTTTTTAAATGTTGTTTTGAGTAAATTGATGAGTATTTTCGCTTTTGGTCCTTCTTCGAGTCCTAATTTTTTCCCCACGTTGCTTATTTATTCGACTTTTTTCTTAAGTTCACTAGGTTGCTATATATTCTACTCCAAAATTGTTTAGCTTCTCTTGCAACCAGTTGTCGGTATGTTTTCGTGTCATCTTCCCAACTTGTTGGTAAAATTTCTTTTCACTGTTTTAGAATATCCTGTTTTGTCTATATTGTTTTACCCTTTCTCGATATGTTTTTAATCTTCCTTCTTTCGTATTGTTATTTTTTGTGTTGTTTTTTCCTTTTTTTTTTGTTCCAACATTTTCCCGAGTTTTTGCTTTGTTCTGTCATTTTTGCCTGTTTTCGTTGATTTCTTATCTGTATTTCCAGTCTAATTTCCCATCCAAGTTTTTATTTTTCTTATTGCTCTTTAAGAGAACCCCGATTTTTTCACAAATTTATTTCGCTCTTGCATAGATTAGTTAATTTAATTCGGTTATGTTTTTGTTGATATATATGTTATTGATTTATTTTTCCGTTTCCGTCTTGAATGTTCTCCATTCTATGTTTCTTAGTGATGGTAATGTAGTCTTTTTTCATTCATAATTCTTTTAAAAGTTTCTAGTCTTTTTTTTTTTTGTCTTATGTTAGTGTTAGAAATATGTGTCTCACACTCGACACGATTATATTTTTGTCAAATAATAAATAAAGCAAGGGAGATGATTCTCTGACAAAAATATAATCGTGTCGAGTGTGAGACGCATATTTCTAGACTAATATATTGATTACAGGAAAATACAAGATTGTATTGTATTTTTTATCATTAGATTAGAATCTCACATAAAAACTGGGCGTCTTCTTTCTTCTGGAGTCTGGAGATTTTTAGGAGTCTTGAAAGGCCGATATGAAAACAACGAAAAAACTCTTACATCTTTGACGTCAGTTTTTTTTTCTTAGGGAATATTAATTTTATGTAAAGAAAATATTTTCTTTGAGAGCATTGCATAAACCATGACGAAGTCATGGTTTATGCGAGTAAACTAAAACAAACATACATATACACAGCTCGTTAAGGAAAATGTTTAAATGCTGTAAAAGAAGAAAGAAAGATTGTGAAGCGCCAGTATACTAAAGTTACAGTTACTATTAGCTATAAGCCAGGCGTATATCTAAAATTCTTAGTATAGTCCTATAGACTATGGTAATTATAGCTATCAAGATCTATTTACAAACCATCATTTTACCAAAAGAAGTGTCATATATATATATATATATATGTATATGTGTGTGTCTGTGTCTATATGTGTGCATGTGTGTGTAAATAATGGAGTGTAATTGACAATATATAGAGAAAAATTGATAAGCAAAGTCGACGCTGTAGCGTTTCGGTTCTAATGAACCATCATCAGGGCTGTGAGGGATGATATTAGTGATGTTAAATCGACAATGGATGTTTAAAAGTACAAAATACAAAAACCTTGGGAAAATTTATATAACAAGAAAAAGTTGGCCGTTTAATTAGTGAATCAGCGTTTGTAAATAGTAAATAACTCATAACTCATTAGTCTAATTATGTTCCTGTTGATTGAAGTCATAAAACTCAGACCTATGGATTATTAATCTTGATTACATTTTTTAATATTGTTATATTCACTCTACTCTTTTGTAGACTTTCCCTGCATTCAACATTTTCATTTCTAACTGAATATACTCCCGGGCGATAGAAGTTACCATTTTAATTTTATTTAATTTAATTTTTTTAAATTTAATGCATATATACATGAGATGTGATAAAAAAATTACGAAAATGTAGATTTGAATCTTTTAAATTTTAGAATCTAAAATTTAAATGAAGACATGAGAATAGCTAAGCAACTTGTATCATAAAGTAATGATATCTAGACACCTAGTCAGTTGTTAAGACTTCGTCTAGACGAATCAGTACAAGTTTGAAAAAAATTATGATAGCCATCTCGATACTTTTGAAGTAAATATCTTAACGCATGGACGAATTTCTGCTTAGTCTTATAAGTTCAGAGCACTGATTAAAAAATCTGTATACTCAGATTCTATTCTATGGTTATTTACAAAGTTTAGCCTTGACTTGCACGAGTCAAAGAAGTGAGGTATCCAGTGAAGATTAAATTTATACTAGTAACAAATTGATCTTAGAGACTGTTTTTCTAACCATAACACTGCTCTGCACCTTTTATTAATTTTGAATCGGAATGATGTGACAATACACTGATCTTTAAATATATTATGCTTTATAAGTGACATGGTTGAGGAAATGAATCCGCGTTCAAACAGTTTGCTGCATATGCGTAACTAATAAACCTTTTATTGCTAATTGCTTCTTTCAAATTCAAATCTGTTAGATAGTTATTATTCATAGATATGAATATTCAAGACCATATAAGTGAGTAAATTATTTGTTTATAGTAAATTAATTGTTTATAAATTACTTGAGAAACCCGATTCTGTTAATGCTAACGTCAGATTCGATACTATTAATGCTGAGGTCGATTAATAATGCTGACGTCAGTCTTTTTGCTGTTATTTTTAACAGCAAAAAGATTGACGTCAGCATTAATAACTCATGAAGAGTTGACAGGCCGTAAAACTAAGTAAACCAATCAACCAACCTTATTCTATTGTGAGACTAGATTTGGTGACTGATAGATATATAAAGTAAAATTATATCTCACATGTAAACACTGGAATTATCTTGAAATATATTTAGATGTATAGAAGCAAATATAAATGATTTTATAACGAATGAGGTTGTTTATGTTACCTCCTCGTTATATTCGAGGAAATAAATGAGTCGGAACGAAAATACTGAAAGTTTTCAAGTTGGTTTAATTACGGCTTGAGTAAAAGGGAAGTCGTTTGTGCCGACAGTCTCGTAGAAAGAAGAAGAAAATAGTTATTGAATTGAGAAAGGTTCAGAGTTAAATGTCTGAGCGGAATATATTCGTCTAATTCATGTTCAACTAGGAACCCCTGGGTCTATAAGTGTAGACCAAGGGTCCATGAATCAGACGGCTCTCCTCGTGGTGTAATGTTGCTGCTGGTAAGGGAACGGACGGACAAACGTCCGTCCTGCTCGAAAGATGCCGAAGAAGAGAGCGTTTGGCTTTTACCGAATTCTATTTGCCCGGGAAAGTCATCCGGGCCGAATGGGATTCGTCATCCTCATTGGATGAAAATATATGGCAAGACCAACGGTCAAAATAATTTAAGCACTAAACATACGAAATTCTTTCTGCTATATTTCTATATTAAACGTTAACAAAAATGCAGTTGTTTGAGAATGATTTAAAGAAATGTCTCCGTCAATCAAGTTAGTTAATGGATATCAGCCATGAGATTCGAAATTCTTCGGGAGAAATTAGAAAACATGCACAGAAGAAAAGATCAAATTGTTAGGGTGCTGGGAAGACCCCATCAGCACAACTTTAACTTGAATAATTTGTGTCAAATAGGAATTCTTTAACTCTTATAAATGGGTACAAATTTTTAGTATTAAGGATAGTTACTTGAATCTATCATTGCTTACAGAAAATTATTTTAAGATACTATATAATTTCTTGAAATACTTGAAACCATAGAAAATCGGGTCATTATATTATAGATATAGTTCGCTGTATTTTACTATCAAGTCATTGTCTATATTTGTTAAGTTAATTTTTTAAGCGTTTATAGTCAAAGGCATTGAAAGTCATAATGAAGAAAATAGGATTTCATTAATATTAGATATCAGACTAGGTAAAATATAAACCGGGAAGACATTTCTCCGGCGTAAAAGATTTTCTAGAAACAGTAATTCTAGAGTTTAAAATCCATCGTCATCGCGCAGCGGTGACAGAGGACAACAGGAATAATCTGCTCAAAAGAAGAGACTAAAGTACTGAAAGTTGCTGGACAGACGTCCATTATCAATATCTTGATTTGAAACGTTGAATTCCAGTAGCACGGTAAGTCCTAGACAACCAGAAGCTCCACTGGATGCAGTATCTTGCTAGACTCCAGTAACAAGTAGTCTGTTTTCGTCTGGATATCACACAATTTATATAGGGTTCTCTCTTTTTACACTCTGTCTTTCATGACTGCTTTGAATTGTATTCGACTTTTTCTTGCTACCTCCATCAATTGTTAATTTTGATTGAGGAGCAGGTTTAGTAACAAATCAATCGACCAAGTGACAAGCAAAACTGGGTAACATTGATCGATTTGATATTTAACTGAACAAAGTTGAAGACGACACTATTGGAAGATCAACATCCACTTTTGAATTTAGAGTCGTCCTACTTTTAGATAGGTTTTCCACCAAAGACAAGAGAACCCCTTATATCCTAAAACTCTGTACCAAGTCGAGAGGAGAAGGGAAAGGTTTATGTTGTTCCCAAGGATATGCAGCGCTTGTGGAGCAATGGTTACCGTCATAGAAAATGGAGGGCGAGATGAGTTCAAATTTGGGATGAGGCTGTTTGCATTTTTCCTTCAAATCTCTTCTCCAGCTATGGGCTTTTTAGCTTTGGCTGGGTAACCAGTCTAGAAGAAGGAAAGACTCTGAATTCAAAATTTGCGTGGTTCGAAGAAACTGTGGCACATTAGTGCATAATTCTTCATTGATAAGCTCTTCCAAAATATGTTTCTGGCTTGGGTGGTGAGTTTCCAGTTCCAGAGCTCCGTGGAGTATGGAGTTAGCCATTCGTTGCTATTACTCACACCTATTCGCTGACCCAGAGAGGTATTACCTGTTAGGTTCTCATCTATGGGTAAATAGATTTGAGAAAATGAAGTGTTTAAAATTATTGTGAAGATATGTTTTTTACGGTGTTTAACTGATTTCGGTATTGAATAACATAACAAGGGTTGACAGGCATGCAAACCAACCAACCAACCAACCAACCAACCAACCAACCAACCAACCATCTACACAAGCCTTCACTATGAACAATTCACCCCTATAGTTCATTTGCCAAGCCTTGGATTGAATAATGGTAGTTATTGGTGTCAACAGATAGACATTATTTATAATCTTTTGTATGAAGTGAACACGGTGGTCCATATTTGAACTCGGTTCATCCCATTCATTTCTCGTATTTGCATCTCCTTTTAGAAATAGCGTTCTGTTAAATGCGTCGTTTCAAGTGCTAGCCAACAGTTTTTACCTCTTATGGCTAAGAAGGAGGATTGAGGTTTGCAATATTACCACCTGTCCAGTGATTTTTATTTATCTATTTATGTTATGTTGCTTGCAAGGGAGAAAAATGTTAACGTCTTTATTGCTGTGAGTACATTATCCGCCCAAGGATGAAACCATCGAAGGTAAATTTAGATTCTATACGTGACAGTGGAATAAACAGTTCTTTACAAACAAATCAGATGATAGATGTAAAGTGATTAAAACTTGATCATTATTCCTCTCGACTAATTTTTAAAAAATACCCTAAACATATTTTATTTGTTTTGTTCTATTATTTTATTCAATTTATTATATTATATGATTCCTTTTACTTATTTTCCTTTCCTCCCTCTCTACCTCTCCCTCTCTCTTTCTCTTTGCCCCTCTCTTTTTCTCTCTCGAATAATGGATGCGTATTGGTTAAGTTCTTGTTTCTTTAGGAACTGTTTTTTGTTTCTCTGAAACTTTGCCACAAAACTCTATTATAAAGAATTTGACAGTCTGACAGACAGAACACTGAATTAAATAAACAAAAACCTTTAAAAAACACTCACCTCAAGAACTTTATAAAACACACCATAAAAATACAAAATAATAATAATAATAATAATAATAATAATAATAATAATAATAATAGCGTGGTTGAAACACCGCGAAGAAAAAAATTGGCAGGATCGGCAAGTTTGAGGCAGATGCCTGATAAGCTACAGTCGTGTATTTTGTGCAAGGAACGCTACAATATCTCACGCACAGGAATTTTTCCTGACGTTTAGTGAGTGGGTGGCTAATCGACTTGGTTATACTGATAAACTACGTTACTTCTTTCGTCACTTGTATTAACAGTTTAGTCAGCCCCGTAGACTAAGCTGTTAATAAGACTGACGAAAGAATTAACGTACTGGGTTCGATTAATAAATGATGTCTCCAATTCCATAAAAACAATTAGAGATAGAATGATAAAACTGGCTTCAAAACGAAAAAAATGTATTTCTCCTCAAAATGAAATTTCTTTTTTAAAACATAGCAGCCTTTTAGTGTCGCATATTTTCTTAAACCCATCTGCCAGACTCCAATCACTATCAGCTAAGATGTACCGTACTTTGTTTATGGTTGTCTCTGCTTGCTTTCTATGCACTATGACTTAACCCCAAAGTGACAGAGCGTCGTCGGGGACTCCAGGTCCTGGTTTTGAATTCAGAGTTGTGCTTCTTCTAAACTGATTGTTCAAAACTTGAGAGTCAAGTCTATCCATCGCCAATTGAAAAAAAAAAAAAAAAAAATGGATAAACACCTTTTGGAGGGTGAAGTGAATTCAGCTCACTGAAACCATTTCCCGGATCGATATCCATTACGCCAATCGTATCTCATTTATAAGAGCATAAAAGTTCTGTAAAAGAATATGTACACAAACCTATTTGTATGAATAAATGCATGAAAAAATTATATTATTTTTACCGACATTAACGCTCGTCCAGTCAGCTGGGGCTACAGATTACACTGTCTGCAGCTCTGCAGAGGGGTAAGAGTCCCCCAACGAGTGTATTTCATATGACTCTAAACAATATGATGATGAGGCTCCAGTAATATTGGAGCTTTGGAGAATGCGGAGTACCCCTTCATTGCCATCGCTCTCAGGTCCCTTCTAGCCCGGAGTGGTAGCACTTGATAGGGTCCTATTTATGGGTCAAATAGAACTAAACTGTGTACTAATGTTAAACTGAATTGTTTAAAACAGAATTGTTTATATGTATAAAAATGGATTGGTGTTAAATAACCAACAATGGTTGATATACCACAAACCCAAAATAAAGCCAAACCAAACCGAACCGACATCAACGCATATTTATATATATATATATATATATATATATAGAGAGAGAGAGAGAGAGAGAGAAAGAGAGAGTTAAACAAACCTGTACGAGGTTTGATTCATAATCAAGGTCTCCAATCCTATGTAAGACGAAATTTCATTGCTTCGATCCTCCCTAGTACAGACATGTCACTCGGTTATTAGGATTGATTTATTGCTGAAATTTAACGCCATGTCAACTTGTTTATGGTCATTTAATTCCTAGAGGTTAAGGAATGGCTTATATTGTACTACTCTGGGGCAGAGTGTACGTGGTTGTAATGGCGACGAAGAGGTGACTACACATTCTCCAGAGCTCTAGAGTCTGAGCCTCTCCATCAAATGCAGAAGACAGTGTCATATCCAGTACGCACATATATTGTACTTGTTGAAATATTAATGAACAAGAATTTTTACTGGGGATCGTTCATTAGTGTAATAAAAAGTGCAACTGAAAAAATATTTGAACTTTTTTTATTGCGTGAGAATCAGGAGGGATACACATTAACTTTAATTCTTTAACCGACTTGAAATCTATTGTATGAAGCACGGACAACTACAATACGACAAAATATGACTAAATACTATATTATTTTATGATTGCAATTGGTTCTTCTTGTATAATATTCCTTTTAAAATTCAAAATCATGCAATCAGTAGGAAATAGTCAGCTTGTTCAAAGTACTGTATATATAGGCCCATGATTAACATATATCTCCAAATGGAGAGCTCAGTGCCAATTAGTTATGATTGCAAAGATCATATCTGTAGAAGATACCAGAAAATAATTTCCATTCAATTCTTTTCAATATTGCCTCAAGTTCTTCCTCCATAAACTGTCCTAATTTGATGTCTAGTCGGCAATTATAATTTTTTGAGCTCAGGAGTTTCGGAGTAGATTCTAGAAATTATGAATTTTTTTTCTTGTCAGGTGGCTTTTTAGTTTTACTCTCGAGGTGCTCTTTCTACTGCTCACTCCATTTACTGTCATGCTATTTTTGATTGTCTATCTTCTACTGAATAACTATATTTTCAATGTTTCATTGTGTTTTCAAAATATTGCATTTTGATTTGTTCTTTATCACTTGTTTACATACAGTAATATGACATTAAGTATTCCTATCTAATACAAATAATTTTCACACAGTTGTATGGTTTCAAGTATTCCTGTTTAATAATGATAATTCATACAAAATTGTATAGTTTAAAGTAATTATTTATATTAAATCTTTATCGTTTGTTTTCTCCCAGATATATGGTTTCAAGTAATCGAAAATAATCATCCTCAAACAATTATAGGTTCAAGTGACTATTCTCAATATAAATAATTTGCACACAGTAATATGATATCAAGTATTTGTTTAAAAATTTTTTTGAACATATCTATTTGACTCGTAGATAAGACCATAACGGGTAGTAATACTCCACTGTCATTGCACAAAGGGGTGGTGCAATGAGAATAAAAGATTTCTCCATACAACCTACATATCCAGAATTGTAGTCTCACCAACGGATGTATTTTTGCAGCAAACCCAGGATGCCCCTTTTTTGGGAGGCGCATCTTACCCCTCTGCAGAGAATACAGTCGGAGAATTCTAAACCCCGCTGACAAAGAGATTTATACTTAAACTTGCTAGGTTTACAGAAAATTTATTTTTTCGAATCTATAATAATGTATGTACACGTATGTATGTATGCATGTATGTATATATTTATACCATGTGCATTTTCTCTTCTTTCACTCCTTTGTTCTTCTGGTGCAACAAGATGTTTTTTTTCCATCTCCAACTCTTTTCTTTTGTTGACCCCATAAATTATTTTCCCCACCGCCTATTACTTATATCACTCCTCTTTTTCTGGCTCAAAACGTTTTCCCACTTATTCATGGGTCAATCTTGTCACAGAAATTCTTCTTTTGTTAGAAGATTCTGGCAGTTTGTACCACATGAAACTTATTTTAGCAGGGATAAGAATGTGAATAATTGTTTTTAGACTTCTGTACAGCTCAACTTACGAGCATTCAAAACACTTGTTTTATTACCAACGCTTGCTTTTCGCATTGTTTCTTATTATTGTATATATCAAAATTTTTATTGATTTTATTAATCAGTATTTTATAAATGGTGTACTTATTTCAGAGCAATACTATACTATACTATATACAGGGGCCCGACAATATTTTTCGGACACTTTAGTATTCGACTTTCCGAGTACCATAGAGTGGCGAAATTCCTTCAATAGAATAGCATAAACATATAAAGACAATACCTGTAATAAAAATGGAAGAAAATCGATTAGGTACGGAAAAATATTTAATTTTCATCATTTTTTACAAAACACACGCGACATTATTTTTCGGACATCGTTGAAAAACTGTTAATAGTCTGTAATATCACCTTTCTTCTCAATAACTTTTATCAATCTCTCTTCATAATGATCAAACATATGCACAATAACATCTCTACGTATTTCTATTAATTGTTTTTGGCTCCTAGTACTCGTTCCCATAGTTGAGCCTCTTTCGTTATTTCAGGTCCATCATAGACAAGTTGCGCAAGCATTTCCCAAACATTTTCTATTAAATTTAGATCTAGGCTTCTTGCAGACCATTCCAAAGTAGTCATATTCACTTTAGCCATCCATTCTTTCATGAGTTTTGACACATGGATGCTGCAATTGTCTTGCTGTAGAACGAAATCATCCCCCACCTCTCTTCTTATCCTTGGTAGGGCTTTCTCGTCCAGCAACTGTTTGTAGCTTTCGCTGTTCTGTTGTCCTTTCAGCAACTCCAACCATATATTTCCATTAGCAAAGATCATATCTCAAACCATAACTCCTCCTCCTCCCATCTGTCGTTTGTTCAGTACAACAGGCTCACCCCTTCTCGACCAAGTACACCATCCATCGGGCCCATCAAACTTGAAACGCTTCTCATCAGTAAATATATCCTTCTTAAAGTCAACATGCTTTGTTAACCACCTTTTAGCACACTCCAGTCTTGCTCCTTTGTGGTTCTTTGTTAGTGTAATTTTTTTCTTAGCCTTTGCATACTTCAAACCAATCATATGCAGCGTTCTTTGTACTGTTCGAACGTTTACATCCAATTCACATTTCTCCTTTCTTGCTGTAACTTTTTCTCCAGATGTCAAAAGCCGTGTCACAGTCCTCTTCATTCTCCTTTCAGTCCTCTTGACAATTGATATTTTCCGGCCTCTCTTCTTTTTCCGTTCGGAGTTTGTCTTCAGCATGTATTCGACCGTTGATTTCGACAGCTTCAAATCCATGGCGATCCTTCTGATGCTGGGACCATCTTCCCGCTTCTTCCGTGCCAAACAAACGACTTCTTTTGAATGCATTTTACCTCATTAAACTTAATTGTTTTGCCAAGAAATATCCTGATTATTTATGCTGTTAGATTGTCCTATGTTAATATAGTAGGGGTGCCAGTGCCCCAGAACAGTGTACAAGCAGAAAATTTGCATACAGCAACATATACATGAACATAGATCTTAATAAAATAGGATTTTTTGTCATGTCCGAAAAATAGTGTCGCGCAGGTTTTCGCAAAAATCACAAAAAACTAAAATTATCAAAGCCAAACTAAAAAAAAATGATTACACTAGTAGTGGATTTTCACTCCTCAACTACGTACTTACAATCTCAAAAGTTTTTGGCACTAGTGACCACCTTGAAGTACTTTTTTCAAAGTGTCCGAAAAATATTGTCGAGCCCCTTTATATATAAAATTTTTTGGACCAAATCAAAGTAAACCGTAGTCGAGGGAACCCGAAAGCCCCCTTTTCAATAGCTACTACACCGAGGCTCTGGGAAGGATAGGTTTTATTATTTCTAATAGAGCATTATACAATTAGAATGAATATCATTAAGAGTTATTTATTACCAATTAAAGAGAGTGTTTATTTCTCAAATGAAGATATATTTTTCGCTGGACAATTTTGATGCTATATCTTATATAAAAAATGTAAGTAGTGCGTTCATTCATTATTCAGATTGATTCTTTAAAGTTTAAAATTTAAATGATGACGTGAGCAGCAATTAAGTATCTTAGATAATAAAGCTATGTTTGCATTGGCGGTAACACAGGATTATGACAAAGAAGTATCCCTCATACTTACCAGACTTAGCTCCGAGTTTCTTGTTTCCTAAACTGAAAACTCATCTAAAACGTAAGATTTGTGGACGTGGAGGAAATTAAAAGAAATATGACAACGTAATATCACATCATATCAGAAAGGAAAATTCAGAAAAGTTTCAACCAATGGAAAATTAGTCGGAATAAGCGTTGGATTGCAGGAGACTATTTAAAAAACAAACAATGTTTTAGATATTATTAGTTTCAGTTTTCGTAAATTAGGCTCCAGACTTAATACTTTTTGAACAATCTTGTAAATAATGAAGAAAATAGATTTACTTCATTTTGATTGTAGGTTCATTATTCTATTCACTATAACACTTGTTTTATTAGATTGGGAACTTTATTTGTTAAACAACTTTCGTACAAATTGAACAAAGTTTCATTTTTCTATTAGCCAAAAATAAAGAGAAGTTTGGATGAACATTTTTGTTCGCTTTTTCTCATTGCATTAGTCAACCTTTAGTTTAAGATCTGAACCAATTTGCCGTTTCTGGCCTTCTGCCCGAGTCTCCATTAAATGGACTGAAGTTAGATGCCAGTGGCCTCAAAGCTAACATGAAAAATAAGATTAAATTCATTTAACTGATAAAATAAGACAAAGGTTAAGAGATTCATTTTGCTGAAATAGTGGGATGGTTTGTTGAAGTGTGTTATCTTGGATCTGTATCAAATAGAGAAATAAGGATGATATTTTGACTTTGTAAGGGGAGGATATCACCGGAGAGGCGTTTGGTGTCATGAAAATAGACTCAGCCAGCCAAGTTCGAATTCTGGAAAAGGCTGTTTGTGTTTCACTTTGCGGTCATGATCGTAGAAAGTACATGCATCCACCTGTTCTTTCTGCGGCTAAAATAGGTGAACATTCTGAGAACATTCTTATATATATATATATATACATATAACATATATATATATATATATATATATATAACAGATATATATATATATATATATATGTGTGTGTGTGTGTGTGTGTGTGTGTGTGTGTGTGTGTGTGTGTGTGTGTGAGTGTGTGTGTGTGTGTGTGCAATTTCTAATCTCAATGGAAGTTTATTCTATTTTTCGGTTGGTTGTTTGATTGGTTGGTCTTACGGCGTCTTTGTTAAATTATTTAACACTCACTGAACTGATTAAATTCGACACTGAGAAATACGCCCCAATAGCTGGTGATACAACACAGTAATCATATGAAAATCCGCTCTCACAATCACTTTCTATGGACCATTATGTCATATTAAATCGGAGAACTTCTGAAAGTACTCCACTTTCATAAACTCGGCTCTGGTGTACATGGAAGCAAATCAATTCCGTTTCGCACAGTAAGGGTTAATACCAAAGTCAGTCTTCTTTTTTTGCAAGAAATTGATAATAATAATAATAATAATAATAATAATAATAATAATAATAATAATAATAATATTCCTCCGTAACGAATTATAATTTCAAGTAAATATTCTTAATGGATATAATTTGCCCACAGTTATATGGTTTCAACTACTCCTATCTAATATTAGCAATTTGTAGGCAATTATATGACTTCGGGTATTCTTATATAATATTAATAATTTAATGCATGATTAACAAGGAAGAATGTACAAATAAATAAAAACTTTTCTTGTTTACAGAGAAAGGAACGTAAATTCTGATCGAATGAATGCAGAAATCATCTGAAAATTTGGGCATTCGTCCGCTTTTGGCTGCGTCTTCAGTACAGTTTCTTTTTATAGGATTTAGGTCTACATTCGTATAATAGAATAATGATTAAGTTACAATGAAAATTTTTTATATAACTCGTATGGGTCAGATAACTTCATTTTCTAACGACCCCACATAATCTATAAAAGATGATTTATAGACACGTTCACACAAATCGCACTACTTGTTGATTTGTATAACTAGATTAGGCACGACCGCATTTCAATGAACACAAGCAGATAACACCTAAATCCATTGGGTAAATCAAACATGTACATCTTTTTATTACAGATGTACATAGTTTATTTATTTATCTACAAACATATCATATCTCATACACATATCACACATAAAATCGTAAATATTTGTGTAATAACATCTATTCTGGTTCGGAAAGGTCAAAAACTTTCAAGCATAGAACACGATCTATCACGAAACCTTTTTGGGAGAGGGTAGCGAAGTCATAATGTTACAAGTCGAGCGTGAATAACCCCTCTCTCTGCCTTTCTTTCTGTCTCTCTGTCTTTGTCTCTGCTCTGTCTGTCTGTCTGTCTCCCCCCCCCACAGATGTAAAGCATATTAGATACCGATATTTGATGACGTTCAGATGAGAGAAAAAACTTCTATATATGATTGCTTCTTTCTTTCTTCACACACACACACACACACACACACACACACACACACACACACACACACACACACACAGACACACATATATATATATATATGTATATATATATATATATAAAGTTAGACACACACACACACACTATATATATATATATATATATATATATATACATATATATATATATAAGGTGTGTCTAACTATGTTTGTATATCTCTCAGTTACTCTCTCTCTCTCTCTCTATATATATATATATATATATATGTGTGTGTATATATATATATATATATATATGTGTGTGTGTGTGTGTGTGTGTGTGCGTGTGTGTGTGTGTATAAATTGCTAGAAAAAAATTAATGAATTTTAAAAAATTCATCACTAATTAGTTTATTTGTCAAGTTATACAGCATTTTTCATGTTTTATCGGATATTTCACAGATCTTTTAACATTCCGTCATCAAGAAATAAAATAAGGAATTATGTACTTGAACCTATTCCACGTTATAACTTTCTAAAATTTATACACACACACACACACACACACACACACACACACACACACACACACACATATATATATATATATATATATGTATATATATATATATATATATATATATATATATATGTGTGTGTGTGTGTGTGTGTGTGTGTGTGAGAGAGAGAGAGAGAGAGAGAGAGAGAGAGAGAGAGAGAGAGAGGAAAATATCGAAACCGAATTCTTATTTTATCTTAACTTTGAAATATCTAACACAAAACGTGTGCACAGCTGAGGAACTTATCTAATAAAGTAATGGTTTGAGGGTCTCTGTCTTTATTAGAGCAACTTATCTTGGAGAGAGAATGACTCTGGTTTAAAACATGTAGGGTTTTGTCCGAAGAATCTGTGGCATACTGCTGTCCCATTCTTTTATCAATTTATTCAAATAGCTGGCTTTAAACTAAAGCCTACCACTAAAAATAAATGGACGGTTTGGTTCTTTTTTTCTCCGAGTTCTGTTTTAGATGATTGTCTTCAGCGATGCCGATCGATAAATATCATCATTATTATTATACTGTCTGTTTATCAATTTCAAATAAATATGTTTCTATTGTTAAACTGTACATTTACTCTTATTTGTTTCTTCTTCATTTGATTTTTGTGTTGCACCTTCTAATTTACATCTAATCAGGCTAATATTGCAAAGTTACCACGTTTTAAAAAATCATTTACTTGGTTTATCTTAGTTTTGCATGAGACAAAACATATTGTGTACTAAGTGAGAATCGAATTCACTAAGAATGATCTGCAAGCTTAGCTAGCCAAAAATTACTCCACTTTAAGTACCTAACAAGTACTATGTAATTACAAATTTTTTCTAGTACAGCCACAATTCTTTGAAGGCGCATATAATCCAGTTTTTAGAATATTAGATTTAAATAATTCAGATATTTTCCTAATGTTATACGCAACTAATCTCAGATTTCTTTGCGTAAGTCTTCTGATAAATATTAATTAATTCATTAATTACAGCGAATTTCATGGATTCCACAGCCTTCATCATACAGTCTACTTTTTATTTTTGCAACTAAGAGTTCACAATATAACACTTATTTAATTTCTGGGAACTTCCAATGATTAAATAGAATATTTCTTGAAAAAATGCCTGTACTTAAACATTTAGTTATATAATAACTTTTAAAAATCATTTAATACATGGTAAAAGATTTCGACGATTTAAACAAAAACCACAAAGGAAAAAGTCATGCATGACAAAACCTCCATTTACACAACGAAACTAATTCACGAAAAAAAAAAAGAAAGAAAAAGACAGGGAATTTTAAAATAGAAATGTTATTTTTCACTATCTGTTGTTGATTTATCAATTGTAATTCATTTATTGATTCCTTCAGAAAAAAAATCTATTAAGACAGAAGCAATTCGTCTAATTTTGATAAATTTTGGGTGTATTTTGTCATAAAAATTTATTGTTTTATTTCATTTTATGAAATCTATAAAATATAATTATGATGCTAAACATTATATTTCTGAAAAACAAATATTAACGAGCAACAAAACCATAACAACAATAATATGGTTTGTATGGTTTGATTCTTTCTCTGATTTCTAAATCCTGTCATAATTTTTGCCAAGCCTTTAGGGAACATTACAAGCACTCCAACGACATTTTATATTACCGTAACCTTCATGTTCCACAACTTCAATAATAATAATAATAATAACAATAATGATAATAATAATAATGGGAAAAACTCTAAAGGAGTAACAACAACAACAACAACAAAAACAACAACAACAATGACAGTAGTAATATCAATAATAATAATAATAATAATAATAATAATAATGTCAAAACTACACACCTATAACCTGCCTACCGATGATGTGGAACATATTAACAGCACAAATAGGGAAGAGATTTACTACTCGTTTACAAGCCGCGGATTGTTCACTGAGGAACAGAAAAGATGTCGCAAAGGATCCAGAGGTACAGGAGAGTTACTTTACATAGATCAGAACATCCTGAACGAGAGCAAGACCAGACGAAAAAATCTAGCTATGGTCTGGATTGACTACAAAAAGGCATATAATATGTTCTCTCAAAGCTGGATAATAAACTGCCTCAAAATGTACAAAATATCAAAAGTGGAATTGACAGTAGGAAGAAGAAGCTTAGCTGAAGCGAATGTCCAAAGAGGTATGTTTCAAGAAGATGCACTATCACCGTCACTATTCATAATTGCTATGATGCCATTTAACCACATACTCAGAAAATGCACAGCCGGATACAAACTTAGTAAATCGCAGAAAATATCAATCACCTAATGTACATGGACGACATCAAACTATTTGCAAAAAATGAAAAAGAACTGGAAACTCTAATACACGTAGTTGGAATATAAAGTCAGGACGTAGGGATGGAATTTGGCATAGAAAATTGTAATGAAAAGCGGCAAACGACACCTGACGGAAGAAATGGAACTGCCAAATTAATACAAGATTAGAATGCTCGGAGACAAGGAAACGTGCAAATACTTGGACATCTTGGAGGCTGGCACCATCAAACAAGTGGGGATGAAAGAAAATATTAAGAAAGAATATCTCAGGAAAACTAGAAAGTTACTCGAGACAAAACTATATAGTAGAAACCTTATCAAAGGAATAAATACCTGGGCTGTTTACCTCGTAAGATATTTGGGACAATTCTTGAAGTGGACCAGAGAAGAACTTAAGCAAATGGACCAAAGAATAAGAAAACTAATGATCATACATAAGGTAGCACATCCCAGAGATGACGTTGACAGACCATATGTATCAAGAAAGAGGGAGGAAGAGGACTTGCCAGATCGAAGACAACGTTGACACATCGATACAGTGTCTCGAGGACTACATAGAAAAGCGCGGAGTACTGATTACAACCACCAGAAACGATACTGACAACACGATGGACAACAGAATGACAATAACTAGAAAACAAAAATGGGAAGAAAAGCAACTCTATCGGCGTTTTAAACGACTAATAAACAACATTTGGCATGAGAAAACATGGATGTGGCTAAGAAAAAGACACTTTAAGAGAGAAACAGAATATCTCCTAATCGCAGCACAAAACAACACCATAAGAACCAATCATATCAAAACGAGAATAGATAAGATGCAACAAAATAGCAAATGTAGTTTACGTGGTGATAGAGACGAAACCATCAATTACATAATAAGCGAATGCAGCAAATTAGAACAGAATGATTATAAGACTAGACATGACTAGGTGGGCAAGGCGATCCACAGGAATATGTGCAAGAAATTTGAATTTAACCATACGAACAAATGGATTATGCACAAACTAGCATCTGTCAATGAGAAGGACATACATAAACTCTTATGGGATTTTGACATACAAACGGATCACCAGAAGACCAGAGCTTATGATAATGTAGAAAAATGAGAACTTGCAAAATTGTGTCCCAGCTGACCACAGAATAAAACTGAAGGAAAGTGAAAAGAAGGATAAGTACCTGGACCTTTCAAGGGAATTGAAAAAACTGGAACATGAAAGTGACAATAATAACAATAATGATTGATGCTTTTGGTACATTCGCCAAAGGATTAATAAAGGGACTGGAAGACTTGGAAATAAGAGGAAGAGTGGAGGCCATCCGAACTACTACATTATTGAGAACGGCCAGAATACTGAGAAGAGTCCTAGAGAATTGAAGGGACTTGCTGTCACTCAAACTTCAGTGAAAGACCATCGGCTAACACTGATCTGAAAAACTCTCAAGGAGTAAATAATAATAAAGTCACCAATTATTAAACTAGCAATACTTACCCATTTTATTTACTTGCTTTAAGATGGTCACTGATGTCACTTGTTTTAACGTGCGTGTTACTTTCAAAATCGGATTGCACAAATATTTTTATAATGAAAGAACCTCATTTCTTGAGACGTTTTTGTTCTTGTTTGATAAAAAAAATCCCAGCGATTGATTTGGTTAATTAGTTTAACTGCAATATCAGCTCCGTATGACTTATTTAATGCCTAAATTTGATTCATTACTAAATATTTAATTATTATCATAACTGTGTTAAATAATCATTGCATTTTATTTTTAAATTGCAATTTTCATTTGCTTGCACATAGTTATAGAAGATATAATGTCTTCTATATAAATGAAATAATTTGCAAACAGTTGTATTGTTTGAAGTATTCCTATGTAATACCAAAAATTTATGAAGGGACATATGATTTAAAGTAACTATTGGAATTCGATAATAATCATTCGTTTTCACACACATAAGCCTTTGGGGATCGTTTCAAACACACTAATTACAAACGATATCACCATCATCTTCAAGTTCTATGCCTTTTTTAGTTTTCTGGTAAGGTCTAAGTACATGTTTTGTTTTTAGTTTTTGACTTTCACTTTGTGGTCTGCTGGGACAACAAAGTTCCCTATTCGGCAAGTTATCTTTTTTTGTTAATTATTCCGGCCAGAATTAGATGATTTGATTGTTTCTCGAAATCCCAGTGTATCAAATTCTCCGGGACGAATTCTGGTTTGTGCATATAGAGGGATAACTTTTCAGTTTTATGAATAATTCCCCCAGGATCCCCTTCCTCACCCAGTCGTGTCTCGTCTGTAACTCCTTTTATTTTTGTTTGCTATATTTGTTAATCATGTGATTAATCGTTTCGTCTCTATCACCATATAACCTACACTTGCATCTTGTCTATTTTTGCTTTAACTTTGTCGGTCCTTGTTGCATTGTTTCCATAAAAAGAGATTCAGTTTCTCCCTTAAAATTCCTCTTTCTTTGCCATATCCAGGTCTTTTCGTGTGTAATCTCACCAGTTTGTCGCTTGAAGTATCAATAGAGATCTTCTAATTTCTGTTTCCTAGTTATTGTTGTCAGTGCTATTTCTGGTTGCTGTAATTAATCTTTTTTTTGCTCTATTTAATGTAGTTTTCGAGTCGTTGTATTGATACCTCCATGCTATCTTCAATGCCTGCGAATTCTCTTACTCTTTCTTTTCTTGACACGTGTAGTCTTTCTATTTCATTTCTCGGGTTCTTGTGAATTGTCATTAGCTTTCTTGTCCTCTGGGTGTATTTCTTCGAGTCCTTGTAATTTTAACATTTAACCACATTATTTAACCACTCGGTCTTTCTGTTATATTCTTTCTATTCCTGTGTTTTACTCCAAAATAATTTTGCTTCCTTTGCATCTGATTGTTGGTATGTCCACGTACGTTCTCCACTCACTTGTTGGTAGAATTTTTCAATTATTTTAGAATGTCCCGTTATGATTGTATTGCTTTACTCTGTCTCGGTATCCCTTGGAATACAATTTCTAAGCATCCTGGCAATCATTCCATTTTCCATCGAATATAATAAATAAAGTATGATTTTAAGCTTTAAACGAACGTATCATCAAAGTTAACCCTTCGATCATATTTCTTATTTACTTTAATTTATATACTCAGCTCTAATGTTTTGGGATCCAATATGTTGTACTTTACATTTTTCGCTATTAAATTTTAGTTTCTAAATATCTTTCCAACATGACTTTTTTTTCGATCCATCTGAGTTATTTCTTTTGCTAATGTTCTAACAAGTAATTTAGTTGAATCGGCTAATGGTTTTATTTCTGATTAGGCAAATTCTTTATGAATATTAAAAACAACAAAAGTCTGAGTACTGATCCATGAGGAATACCGGATGGTATATTTTGTATTTTATGATAATTGTTACAAATTTTTCTTTCATAGTTCAATCAGTAAAACTATCTTACAATATTTATGATTTAAAATTTTCACAAACAGACGTTAATGAGATATGATATAAAATGCCTCGCTAAAATCCAAATATATAATATTCACATTATCCTCTTTCATCAGATATTCCCTTATAAGATCAATACTTTCCGAAATATTAGATAATGTTGATTTAACATTAACGAAACCATATTGATTAGAATTTAAATCTTCCCCATAAAGTTTAAAATGTGATTTTTAATCAATTTTTCAAAATCATTTTACAAAATACATGTTAGAGAAACTGGTCAGTAATTACTGTTTAAATGTATTGAAATTTTTTTATGTAGTGGTTTTACAATTGCTGTTTTCCGAATATATGGAATCATTTCATATTGTATACATTTCTCAATTCACTTACTGCATTGACAAAATTTTCATTAAATTATAATATATTATGGTCCAGTCGGCTAGGGCTGCAGAATACACTGTCTTCATCTCTGCAGCCCCATCGGGTGTTCTGGATATCACACTAAATAATCTGATAGTGAAGCTCCAGTGGTACTGCAGCTTTGGGGAATGCAGAGTACCCCTTTATTTCCATCACTCCCAGGTCCACTCTACCCGGAGTGGTAGTACCTGATAGGGTCTAATCTATAGGTCAAATAGAACTAAACTGTGTACTAATGCTAAACTGAATTGTTTGAAACAGAAATGTTTTGGCATTCAAACTTCTGTTGTCTTGTTAAATGTTTCTATAATATTGTCCTGGAGTTTGACACAGAATTTGAATTGATTTTTCACAGGTGTTTAAAGTCAATATTGATTTTTCATCAGGGTTGCCAACCTAAAAAAGTCTCATTTCTTTCTAGACCGACGTCGTAGTTTTCGTCAGTGAGAATCAGTTTTTTTTCGTGGTCATTGTTACTTTATTTTATAGGTTATTTATATTTGTATTGATCCTAAGTGAATCGTGACAATTGAATGTCCGAGAGTTACTAAACGGTGTTTATTATAATTCATTTTGTTAGATGGAGTATTTTCCTTGTTTATACGGATTTTAGTTCTCAACACTTCTGGTGTGTACGCTCTAGTTTTCTGACAGCATATTTTCGGTGGAATAATGTAGAATACATTTTCGTGTGGAAGTTCACACTGGACAATCCACCCTGATGATTCCATTGTTGAGGTCATAAAGTTGATTGTCAAAGGACAATATAGACCAGTAAATTTATGAATGTAACCCTGTGCCAAATTGATTTAATCTAATAGATATAAGCAAATCAACAATATATAAATACTTGCCCATATTTTTTCTACGCAAGATCGTGTATTTTGGTTGACTTCCATTGTTGGAAAATCCGTAGTGTGATTGAGGAGATTTACTTATCTCAGGATTAATCCCTTTAATTTTATGAGTCATCCTACAAGTGACATTTTGACGATTAAGGAGGCAAGAAATGTCAAATTGGCCAAGAGGAAGGGGGTTAGGAAATAGAACTCAGTATTGGTGTCATTTCATGCTGATTTCCCTAAAATAAATAAATGAAAAGAGCAAAGTGATAGAAGTAAAAACTGCAGCCAATTACATCTCTATTCCATGCAAGATAAGTAGAGAAAGAGAAAGATGGAAAAAAGAAGAGGAAAAGAAAGAAAAAACGGCAACAAGAGCGAAAGAAAAAAAAAATAGAAAGTGAAAGATGTGAGTGTAAAGGATTAATGAAATAAAGAAAGTGAGCGAAATGAAGAAAGCGATGAAAGACACTGTTTTCCTCTCGTAACCTATTCCTCATTTAAACTTCAGAACCTAAAATAAACTGCGATTGTAGCCAGTTAGAAACAATGTTGAACCTAATCATAATATACTGTATATACATGTGTATAAGTCGTTCTTGTACCTCGATCGACCGTTGATTACCTCGATCGACTGTTGATCTATGGTCACAAAATGAGCAATTAATTTTGAATTGGTAGAAAACTCTAATAGTGTTTCCTATAATTGTCTGAATGTTAATGGACGAGGTTTAAGTGATTCAATTTTTGACGGATTATTTTCTTTGTCATTGCTGTTTTTAGTTTACAACGTTATGGCCGTGTATTTTCTAGCCTTTTTTCAAAGTATTTACGATGAAATAAAGTAGAATGCATTTTCTATGGAACTTCATATGACCAATCGACACTGACGATTTCACAGTAAAAATCAAAAAGTAAACGGCCGAAATGTTGTGAATAAAAGACATGTCATTAAGGAAGAAAAAGAATAACGAAAATAGTCTGAAAACAAAATTCCTTCCCCTTACTTTTGAATTTTAATTGTTTTATTTTCTGAGGTTTTACAAATTCACAAAGTCCGATTGATTTTAATTTGTGATGCAAAATAAATACAAGTTTTGAACAGACTTTTGAGAGAACGTTTTTGGCAAAATACATCAAATTTTTTAAAAGTGTACAAAAAATCAGCTAATTATCAAATTTCAATTAAATTTCCGGCATTCAATCATTAAGAATTTATTTTTTCCAATATTAATAAACTTATATATTTCTTTTTGAATTATTATAATTTATTTTAATTTTGATTATATTCACAAAGAGTAAATTATAATTATCACTCTATGCGAGTTTTTTACACCCCTTCTAACTGTTGTTTTTCTTAAAATCTAAGTGACGGCAAGTCTCTTTGGGTCCCCATGACTCTTCTAAGTAGTCTTGCTGAACTTTACAGTACTGTGGTTTCTGCCTTTTCTCTCTTTTTACTAAATCTCATTTGGGACAGTTCAAAAGGCTCCAACTACGATCAGTATCACTGTCACCTTCATATTCCACAATTTTCCAGCTCTCAAGCAAAGTCCAGATTATTATCTTACTCCTTTCAAGTTTTACATATCTGTTTTAACTGGTGATTTTTCACTGAAAGTCAACCAGAAGCAGGTAAATACCATATTTAGAGTAATGATTAATGAATTAGCCAAGCAAGTCACCTCAAGTTTATTCTAAGTATTCTAACTGATTTTAAAAGTGCTGTGGTCTAGATGGTATTGATTCTTCCTCTGATTTCTATTTCATCGAGCCTTTTATCCAGGTCTTTGAGGACCATTCTTAGTGCACCAACTTAAATTGGTATCACAGTCACCTTCTTGTTCTTAGTACTCAACCAAGATCAAAGTCTTTACCTATATTTTCACTTTCTTTTATTTTCAATCTGTGCTATGCTGGAATAGCAAAATCCTCGAGATGACAAGTTTTTTCTTGTTAATTATTTCTTGATCTGGTCTTCAGGCAGAAATCGGGGTATTGTGGGTATCTCAATATCCTAGTGAATATTAGGCATCTTATTTTTTAGGAAATATTCTGACTTTGAACACGGTAAAAATTGAATCTCTTGAATAATTCCTCTTAGATTACTTTGTTCACACAATCGTGTATTCCCTTTGTGCTAGTTTGCCACATCCATTAATTATGTGATTAACCATTTCATCTCTGTTACCGCACGTTTGCAAACAAATAGTGCAATCAACTTTTGCATCGATCTAATATATATATATATATATATAATTGAAGTAATGAGTCTAGACCCAGGGAGCCTCCCAGATCCCTAGTTACCACCTGCACTAAAAAGACTAAAGTCAGGTTTATGTCTCTATTGTGGAATACTGATGGAGCTAAATAATTTCGGGCCATTTTCTGGGAGGATCTAAACTAAACTAACCTTGTGCTATATCCTCTGATCTTGGTATAAGTAGGTAAATACTATTAATGAATTAGCCAAGCAGACTAACACTACACTCGTATGTTTGTACCAGACTAAGCTAATCTTAAATACATGAGTGTAAGTATGATATAATATTAGATTATCTAATATTCTCATCTCTGATTCATCAGTATGCCACTAAAATAGGCTAGCACTAAATAGCATCCATTGTCGAAGCTCCAGTTGTGGAGATCTGGGGTGTGTGGAATCACCCTTTCATTGCCGTAACTCCAAGGTTCACTCTGACTCCGGAGTGGTTTTACATGTAGGCTACATCAGTGGATCAAATAGATCTGTTTGAGATAATGTTTAAAATAATTTTGAACTGCATTTATACATTGGTTGACCTTGCTATTATGTATGAAGTGTTTACATGTTTGAAATGATTGTGAAGATACATTTTTGTGTCGTATATAACTAGCTACTTGAACTGGTAAACTAACATTGGCATAAAATAACCTAACATAGTTCAACTTCCTGTAAAACAAACCAATCAATCAACTGAAGCAATTCGGTATAAATTATTAGTGTTAGAGACGTTTTCCTCCGGATCCCTTCACACGGACGAGCAAGAATTGGACGACCAGCCAGAACTTATCAACAGCAGCTCTTTGCGAACACAAGATGTAGCCTGGAGGATCTGCCGGAAGCGATGGACGATAGAGACTAGAGGCAAGGGAGGGTCAGGGAGATCCATGCTAGCGGCACGACATGATGATGAATTGCGTACAGATTACTAATATTAGATAGGAATTTTTCAAGCTATATAACTGTGACTAAATCCTTTGTTTTCAGAATAGTTGAAGCTACGAGGGGTGACTGACATAAGGTTTATTTTTTAACATTGTCCTCCTTTTGATTCTCCAACTTCTTCCATTGGTGTTGCAGTGCTTGGAACCCAATGTCAAAAAAGCAGATATGTCTTCCTCATATGAATTTTTCAGTCTACCCTCGGATATGTGTTGTCAAATTATCAAATTGTTATCATTATGCAAGTTTTTTTATACCAGGGTTAGCTGATGGACTTTCACTGGAGTCTGAGTGGCAGCAAGTCTCCTCAGGTTTCCAAGATTCTTCTCAGTATTCTTGCCAATCTGAATAATGATGTAGTCTTGATCGTCTCCTCTTTCCTCTCATTTCTAAATCTTCCAGCCCCTTTACCAAGCCTTTAGTGATTGTTCCGAACGCACCAATTACAATTGGTATTACCGTCATGTACTATAGCTTTTCAGTTCTCTGGCAAAGTCTGAGTATTTATCACTCTCTTTATTTTCTTAGATTTTAACTCGGAGGTCCGAATGGTTCTCTTTTTTGTTGTTGTTTACAATCATTAGGTCTGGTTTTCTGACCGGAATTACGTGATCTGTTTGTAACACAAAATCCCAGAGAAGTTTCTGTGTCTCATTCTCCAGGTTGCATTCTGGTTTGTACATATTTCATTTGTTCGTGTGGTCTCAGTTCAATTTCTCGCACAATATCCAGTTAATCACCTTCCGCACCCAGTAGTGTCTAGTCTCTCTTTGCGTTAATTTGCTGCATTTGCTGTTGTGATAAATCGTTCATCTTTGTCACCACATAACCTTTACTTGCTATTTTGTTGCGTTGCATCAATTTTAGCTTCAACATAGTTAATCCTTATGGCGTTGTTTTGGGCTGCTGTTAGAAGAGATTTAGTTTCTCTCTTAAGGTTTCCCTTTCTTAGCCATGTCCCGGTCTTTTCGATTGAGATTTCGAGATGTCATTTGAAATAACCAAACCGTTGTTTTTCTTCCAATTTCTGTTTCCTAGTTATTGTTGTTCTATTGATCATTATGTTGCCTGTGTTGTCTCTGGTCACTGTAATTAGTTTTTCTTTGGTCTTTTTTATGTAGTCTTTGAGTCGTTTTTACCGTCCACGCTATGTAGTCTTTGAGTCGTTTTATGTAGTCTTTGAGTCGTTTTTATCGTCCACGCTATCTTCAATACTGGTGAATTATCTTTCCCTTTCTTTTCTTGACAAAAAACTCTGTGTCATATCTTGGATGTAAGGCCTTATGCATCGTCATTAGTTTTTCTGTTCTCTGGTCCATTTGTTGAAGTTCTCCCCTTGTTCATTTCAAGAACGATACCGGGTATCTTACAAGGGAAACTGCCCAGTTACTTTTAGAAGTTTTTCACACCAGCTAACACTGGTGGGTGTTCAATAATGAACTCTCGTTAGTATTCAGGCCTATCTTTACATTATTCTGGCTCATCTTATACCTGGATGTTCTCGATTTTTACTCTAATTTCCAATTCTTCCTGTGCTCCTTTCAAGCCTTTAGAAATATTGCAAGATCACCAACTACAATTAGGATCACCGGCACCCTCATCTTTCACGGCCTTTTTAGTTATCTGGCTGGTCCAAACGGTTGTTCATCTTTTTGCTTTCTTTCTATTTCCGCTTTGTTGTCCACTGGAAAAGTAAAATCCACTCAACGTATTTCTTGCGAGTTTTTCACGCCAGCGTTAGCAGGTGGTCTTTAACTGGAGTCTGAGTGACAGCAAGACTTTTCAGGTCTCCAGAACTCATATTTATTCGAGCCGATCTCATCAGTGCAGAGTTCTAGATGGTCTCAATCTTTCTTCTGATTTCTAGTTCCTCCAGTTTCTTTCGAAGCCTTTAGGAGTAGTTCTAAGTGCATCAACTACAATTGATATCACCGTCACTCTCATGTTCTACTGTTTCTTCTTTCACTAGCCAGGTCCAAGTATTTGTATATCTTTTCGCTTCATTCAGAGGCCATCTATTTGACAATAAGTCCTTTTTTTCTTGCAAATCAATACTAGGTCTGGTCTTCAGAGTAGGAATAAATGATTCGTTTATATCTTAAAATCCCAGAGAATTTTATGAGTCTCATTTTGTACCTTGGATTCTAGTTTGTACATATACCATTTGGTACTATTTTCAAAAATTAATCTCTGGCACAATGTCCAGTCGATTGCCTTCTGTACACAGTCATGTATAATCTTGTTCTTCTTTTTACTAGTTTGCTGTATTCGCTTATTTTGTGAATAACCGTTTCATTCCAGTCACCACATAACCCACATTTGCCATATATCATTGAGTGGTATCATTACTATAAAAAATAGCTGTGGCGTGAGCGAATTTCCCAAGAAGATGCCTCTTTGAATTTTCACCTCTGCATTGGTCATTCCGCTTTCTAGTTTTCTCTGTTTAACATTGACAGATATTTTAAGCATTTTAAGGCATTCTATTATCCAAATTTGCGGGATCTTATCATATGCCATGCTGTCGTCAATCCATGCCAAAGCTACATTTTCAGCCTTGTTTTGCTCTCTGAAGATGCGTTGATCCATAATCTAGTCGGTTGTTTCCTTGTGGAATCCTTTCTGTGCATCAGAAAATAATCCACGATAGTCAAACGAGAAATAAATTTCTTCTCATGTGCAGTTAAGATTTTCCATATCCTTGGAAAATACATGATCGGTCTTTAGTTACAGGAGATTGTTCCTTTTGAGGGTCCTTCTGGATCTGGGTAATTTTCCCTTTGTTATCCATTTAAGGATGCTGAATTCTTCAAGGCATTTACTCAGTTGCACAGCCAATATATAGTTGATGGACATGAATTGAAACTAGAATTCATGTCTACCATTTTGGACAGGTATTTTCTAATCTGGTACTTTCTTGAGTGTTATTTTTAGTGAGTCCATATGTATGTTTGCTTTGCGGGAATTACTTCAAGTCTTTATCATTGGTTTTTCATGTTATTTATCCATTCAGCCTTTCTGTTATGTTATTTCTCTTCCCATAGTTTACTCCAAAATTGTTTCGTTTCTTTTGCATCTTTTGATTGTTGATTTGTCCTTGAGCATTTTCCAACAACCACTTGTTGGTAGAATTTTTTTTGGTTTTTTGGAAGAACCAGTTTAGTTTGAGTTACTTGAGCCGGTCCCGGTATCTTTTGAGTTTCCCTCCTTTTGCCAATATCTTTTGGTCTGTTTCTTCTAGTTGTATTGTTAGACTTATCTGCTATTTTCTTTCGGTCTTTTTTTTCCGTTTTGTCCTTGTGTAATTTCCTTCCTTATTACTTTCGCATGTTGTCGTAGTTTCTTCATTTTGTTCTTCAAGCCTTGATTCTCATCAAGGTTTTATACTTCTGTTCGAGTTCCTTTGAAGGATGCCAATTTTATCACTGACTAGTTTTACTGTTACATAAATTAGCTTGTTTGGTTCCATGATGTCTGTTGGCATATTTGTTAATACTTTTCAGTTTCTACTTTGAATTGTGTTCAGTCCTGATTCCTTAGGGATGGAAATCTAGTCTTCATTTTAGTCATGATGCATTTCATCAACTTTACATTTTTCCGTCTATTTTGTTAACTGTTATTTTATGGTGTTAGGTTCTATTGTATTTTGATCGACAATATTTTGTATCTCATGTCGTGTACGGGGTTCTTCTTAAGCATATTCTTCAAGACCAACTGTCCACATATTTTTCGTATCTGTAGGTCAGAAAACCAGTTTTTCTTTCAAATCAACGTCCCTTGGTCGACAAGTTATTGACTTGTTTTAACTTATGCGAATTCTGAACAGATTTTCAACGTTCCATTTTCTTTGAGTAGGATTGCTTTTGAAATAACAGTGGATTACATTTTTGTTGTCTTCTTTAGTCCATTTTTTCTTTGGTGCCTCTCGGATGCATTATTGCTTTGATATTCTTTTGTATAACTGAAATAAGTATAGCCAGCATTCGTAGGATGCCAATCCGATTCCTCATGTTGGCTATCAAAGGACCATCTACCGATCATGAAACTCAGATCTGCCATTTGAGTCCGATGTTAATTTAGATTTAGAATTGTAATTTTTCATGGGTAGTATATTGTGGCCGTACCAGACCCATTTTTTAAGTTTTAACTTGGTAAAAATCTTAATATGCCTTTTACTTATTATCTTAATCAGAGGTAGGGTCTTATTGTTATGGCCCTGGAAGGGGTCACAAAGAGAGCAGAACTCCACTGTTATAGTATAGGTATATATTTACAAGAACAAAGGATGGTTGGAGGAACATTGGACGGTAGGATAGTTCGCATAACCGCGGGGGGGGGAGGTTAGCTTTCGTTTATTTCCTTGTGTTACAAGGAAGGCACATGGCCTTGGAATTTTGTGAGGGAGAGGGGAGGAAGGGAGCAGTCATGCTGTTCCTAAGGATATTATGGGTAACTAGCTAGCCACATTCACCAACCTATTCAACAGTACAATATATAATCATTCATCCATCACCATGCGCGCTGCAACCACCAAAATACCACATTTGCTCAATGAAAAACACCTACTTAAAACCCCAAATGGAATGTGTGATTTTATTTACAAATGATGATTTATTTACAATGAATGTTATATGATGGGAATGAGAGAAAAAAAAACAAAAAACACGAAATACTATAAAACGAATGAACGAAACCAAGGAAAAAATTTCCTCGTTTGGTTGCTCTCCTATCCACCCTGCGTTTACGAAATGAAGGCCGACTGTTTTCTTGTTCGAAAACACCGAAAACAAGCCGGACCTACCCTAGGTGGGAGAGGGATCCTAGCCTAATGGGGCAAAAATAATACAGGGTTGGACGCGGTGCGGGGAGTTAAAGACAGATATTATGAAATATATACATGTGAAATTCCAAGATCTTCAGCAAAAGGCGAGCTGGAGTGAGGGTTTAAGTAGAAAAATAATAGGGATGGGGAATATCTTGGACACTAGCAACTAAATGACTAGGCCGATGACTCACAACATACTGCTAACTAGGCATCATGAGGGAAAAAGCTTTTATATACTTACCCGGGGTGGGTCCCGAAGGACCTGTACCGTAGATGCTATGGGCAGGCAGAGGAGGGAAATATGACTCCAACATTGCCCCCTTTCTTACGACTAGGCTCGCTGCATTCACCCACCATTTGTCGAATATTATGTGATCCGAGAGTTTTCTATCGCATCTGATTTTGACCCTAAGCTGCTAAATGCAAAACCAGATCACGATTAGAAAAGTTTGCATCGTCATAAAATCCATTCGTTCGCGTCGTCCAAATCACCATTCGAGCTACAGCTAGGATCACGAGAAACATCACACGCTTCTCACCCTGAAACGGAGGAAGAACGTTATCGACGACGTAATCAACGTCGAGCAGCACGAGATGCTTGGGTTTAATGCGAGCCGTCCACTCCCCGACGTGATCATAGAATGGACGAACTCGCTCGCAGTAGTAGAAGGCGTGCTCAGCCGTTTGTTCCAAACCACTGCTGCGGCGAGCACAATCGGACAGATCTGCCAGGCCCGCTCTGAAGTCCAAGCCGAGAAGAGGTAACGCATTCCGTGCAAGTCACCAGGTGAGCGAGAACTCGGAGTTGTTAAAGAAACACGTTCCTGGCACCCAATTCTGGTGTGAGCTGATCTCCTCCGCCGTCCATCCGCGCCTCTCTTTAAAAGGGTCCGCGTCGGAACCCACCACTAGCTTCCGATACAGTTCTTTCCGAGGCCAAGAATGGTCCCCGAACCCAAGAACGTAACGAAGGGCGGCTTGGCACTCGCGGACAAACAGTGATTCGCCCATCGGCCTACGTAGACCTTCAGCCTTTGGGACTAACTTAAGAGGAAAAGTCCGACTTGCCTTTCGTCTCCACACTGCGTCCTCCGTCAAGGATCGGCCTAAGTATGCAAGTCATTCAGCAAGCCAGTGGCTCTCCAGATCAGGCATACCCAGACCCCCGTTGCGCGTGCGTTGGATGCAGACCTGTCTACGGACCATCGGCCTTCCACCTGCTCGGAGCAATCTGGAGAGGGATTGTTGAAGCGCCTGCCGACGTGCCTTAGGCAGAGGAAGTATAGCCAATGGGTAAAGGATCAAGGAGAAGACGTAAACGGCGCACGCCTCCGCTCTGCCTTTTAAGGACAACAACCTTGAAAGTCAGGTTCCCACCTGAGCATTCACCTTAGCTTGTAATTCCGACTAATTTCGCTCCAGTCGGAGGTCGGGCCCTAACCACACCCAGAAGATGCGGATGGATCCGTCACTCCAGCGAAAGGGCCCTAGAAGGGTATCGCTACCCCTCCAAGCACCGAGCCGCAAACCTTCACTTCTGTAAAAATTGACCTTGGCTCCTGCTATCCGCTCGTACTCGCTAATCGTCTTCTTAACAGCCTCTGTATCTAAGCGGCAGGATACAAAGACTGTGATATCATCGGCGAACGCGGAAACCCTTGCCGAAAGAGGGCCAGCAAAAGGGACACCGCGCAGGGCCGGATTCGTCCCCTCATCCCTAGGCCTACAGAGCAGGCGCTCAAAAGAGAGGATATAGAGAAGAGGAGACAGGGGACAGCCCGGCCGGACCGAACGCTCGATCGCCAACGCCGTTGAACGCCTCCCGTTCACCTGCACCACTGCCTGAGGGTTGTGGTACATCTTGCTAATCCATCTGCAGAGCTCCGGTTGGAATCCGGCAGTCTCCAAAACAGTCACCAAAAACCGATGGTCAATCCTGATCTAAACTGATCAGCGCTGCTCCCGTGCCGTCTTCTATCCCCTCTAGGACCCCGCGAATCAAGTGCAGATTGTCTTGGATCGATCTTCCCTTCACAGCAAAGGTCTGCTCGGGGCTGATCAGATCGCTAATGACAAGCTGTAAACGATTCGCTAAGACCCGGGCCAAAATCTTTAACTCTGTGTTAAGCAGAGTTATGGGCCTGTAATCGTCTAAACCCTCCCAAACATGCCTGCTACCTTTCTTCAGCAATGTGATCACGCCATTGGTAACCCTACCAGGGATGGCTCCCTGGGCGAACCAATGGTTGAACATATCCGTCAGAATAGGCACAGACATGTGCGGCAGCCTCAAGTACACTTCGTGGGGTAAACCATCTAGTCCTGGCGACTTGTTGAGGCCGACCAGTTTCAACACATCACGGACTTCGCATTCAGTAATCACACCAATGCAACTAGCCGTCCCGAGACGGAGGAAGTCGGCAAGATAGTTGCGAAACTCCTGAAGCGGGAGATCAGGACAGTGGGCAAAGCGATCACGAAAGTGCGCCCGAAAGGCATCACGTATCTCGCGATTCGCTCGCAGCACGCGCCCATCCGGGGACTTGACGGAAACGATATACCGATCGGGAAACCTTCACACTTCTTCCTCACGCGCAGTCGCGTTCGATTTCCTAGCTTTGTTGAGAACTCTTTTTAACCAAGATATAACAACGAATCCCTTGTACCGCTCGCTAGTCTTACGCTTAAGGTCCTTCCTAGCTAGCTCTACGTTTAGGGAGTGCCCCCTAGCCGCCGCCCGGGAAAGTCTATCTTCTATAGATTTCGCCTCCTTGGTCCTATCTTGGTTGAGCTGTTGACTGTACTTGGTGGCGAAATCTCTAATCCTGTGTTTAAGAGAAATCCACCATCTATTCTCCGTAACCACCCCCACTAACGCCCGCTTAATTAGGTATTCCAGCCGGTCCTGGAAGTTCCGTATCTCCAGTAAGGAAGTATTGAACTTCCAGTAGTCGGCCACACTACTCGCTAAACGCTGGCTGACCCTAACAAGTTTATGATCAGTCCACGCTATCAAGTGGAACGTGGAACAACTAACGAAATCGCTATCAGCTCATCTCACTAATACTCTGTCCAAGTAGGAACCTACTTTGGAAGAGGGTGAGTTATCTTGCCACGTCCACATCTCTCACCCTGGTTGATCCAGACGAAAACTGTCGACCAAGTCATGACGAGTCATAAGGACGACAAGGCTGCTTTCACATCTTCCCAACCTACTAGCTCCTCGCTAGACCTTATCTATCTTGGGATCAAGGATCACATTCCAATCACCCATTAAGACTAGCTGCTTCGAATCGTCCAGGAACGGCGCCAACCGAAGAAAAAAGGAAACCCACTCTGCAGCGAAATTCGGAGCATAAACCACGACCAGTCGGAACTTGAAACTTTTAACGGCAACATCGGCCACAACCAGTCAGTCCCCGTCACCTCCAAAAACAACGTCAACATCAGCATCAAAGCTGCGTCCAACTAGCAAAGAGACCCGAACGCTGGTGCGGCTGCCGTATGCCGAGAAAACGTTAAAATCGCTTTCCAGCACACGACAGTCTGCAGCGCAAATGAATTGAGTCTCCTGCACTGCAGCGACATCTACTCTAAGGTTCTTGAGTTCAGCAAGTAAGCGCTAAGGAGCGAGACTGACTTCGTATTGCTGCGTCTTCCGGTATCATGGAAATTGGTTGAGTCTATTAGTAGGTGATTCCGCCACAACACTTATATAATTATTTATTCTGCTACTTACCGAAAAATTCAATGCTTATTTCAATCATATTTTTCCAAGCTAATCATTTATATGACTATACGTTGACTTCTCTTTTGCAGTCACAGTATTAATTACTTTTATAATTACTACTATCACGTGGTGAGAGGGATTATTGTGATTATTATTATTATCATTATTATTATTTACTCATTAGAGTAATGGTCTTTCATTGGAGTTTGAATGACAGCAAGTCTTCTCAAGTCTCCAGAACACTTCTCAGTATTCTAACCGTTCTTCATAATGCTGTTGTTTGGATGGTCTCCACTCGGCCGCCAACATCCAAGTCCTATAGTCCCTTTAATAATGCTTTAGTTACTGTACCGAAAGCACTAATCTCAATTGGTATATTTATGTTCCACAGTTTTTTCAATTCTCTTGCAAGGTCGAGGTATGTATCCTTCTTTTCCTATTTTTTCAGTTTTATTCTGTGGTTAGCCAGAACAGCAGAGTCGACAATTTTCAAATTCTCTTTTTGTTTGTTGATTATTATAAAGTCTGGTCTGGTTTTTAATATATTTTTTTTTTTCGAAGAGTTAGACGTCACTTGACTTTCGAGAAGTTTCCATTTTAACGTTTTTTTTTCATTATCAAATTCTAAGAACACTCCCAACATAGTGCTAAATGACTGAGCGGTAAATTTAAACAAATCTTTCATGAATTCGGAGTATATAATTCGGAGTATATAATTTAGCCGATTAGTAAGAATCTTCATTTAAAATTATAATATTTCACCAAAAGATGTTATATATATATATTCGAGGAGTTAGACGTCACGTGACTTTCGAGAACTTTCCATTCAAGCGTTTTCTGTTTGTTTGTTTTTTGTTTTGTTTTTTTCATTATAAAATTCTAAAAACACTCTCTACTTTGTGCTAGATTTTATATATATATATTTTTCGAAGAATTAAACGTCATGTGACTTTCGAGTACTTTTTATTATTATTACTATTATTATTATTATTATTTTACTCGTTTGAGAGTTCTTCACACCAGTGTTAGAAGATGGATTACCTTTGGGGCCTGAGTTACAGCAAGTATCCTCAAGTCTCTAGGACTCTTCTTAGTATTCTGGTCGATCTCAACAATTCTGTTGTTTGGATGGTCTTTGCTCGTCCTCTTATTTCCAAGTCCTCCGGTCCCTGTAGCAATCTTTTGTTGACTGTACCGAGCGCATCAGTTACAACTGGTATCACTGTCACTTTCATGTTCCACAGTTTTTTTCAGTTCCCAAGCAAGGTCTAAGTATTTATCTCTGTTTCTACCTTCCTTCAGTTTTACCCAGTGGTCAGCTGAAACGGCTAAATCCACAATTCGGCAGGTTATCTTTTTTGTTAACTATCACTAGGTCTGATCGTCTGGACGAAATTAAGTAATCTGTTTGTGTCGCGAAAACCCAAAGAATGCGTCTCATTTTCTTGGACTGATTCTGGGTTGTACATATATTTTTTGCTCGTATGGTCAAATGTAAACTCCTTGCACAATTCCCAGTGGATCAACTTGCCTACCTATTCGTGTCGAGTCTTATACTCTTTTTGCGCCATTTTACTGCATCCGCTTATTATGTGATTGATCGCTTCGTCTCTAGCACCACATAATCTACATCTATTTTGGTCAGTCTTGTCTATTTTTGCTTTGACATAGCCAGTCCTTATGGCGCTGTTTTGGGCTGCTATCAGGAATTCAGTTTCTTTCGAAAGGCTTCCTTTTCTTAGCTATGTCCAAGTTTTCTCGTGTGAGATTGGTTGTTTATCACTTAAAATGACCATACAGTTTTTCTTCCCATTGTTGTTTTTTGGATATTTTTATTCCGTTGATGTTTGTGTTGTCTATATTGTTTCTAGTCGCTGTAATTAGTCTTCCTCCGCGTTTTGTTTATGTAGACTTCTAGTCGTTGTATCGATGCATCGACACTATTCTTGAATGATGGGAAGTCTTCTTCCTCCTTCTTTTCTTGACACATATAGTCTACGTCATCTCTTGAATGTAAGACCTTATGCATGGTCATTAGTTTTCTTGTTCTCTGATTCATTTGTTGAAGTTCTCAAGTTCAGTTTAAGAATGGTCCAGAGGATCTTACGAAGGGGACAGCTCAGGTATTAATCCCTTTGATTTCTGTTATGTAGTTTGGTTTCGAGTAGTTTTCTCGTTCTCCTGAGGTATTCTTGTAGAATTATTAACTTTCATCACCGCATATTTGATTGTGTCCGCTTCTAATATTCCCAAATATATGTTGGTTTCCATTACCCCGTGTGTTTTGATTTTGTTTTGTTCTTATTAGTTCTATTCCTTCCATCATATGTCGTTTTCCCCTTTTAATTTTTTGCATGGCACATTTTTCTATGCCAAATTCCATCCCTATATCTTCGCTATATCTTCACTGCCTGTATGAGGGTTTCCAATTCATTCTCATTTTTGGCAAACAATTTGATGTTGTTCATGTACATTAGGCGGTTGAATCTTTTCTGGCGATTTATGAAGTTTGTATCCGCTTGTGCATTTCCTGGTGTGGCATCATTGCTTTTTCGAATAGTAATAGTGAAAGTTCATCTCCCTGGAAGATCCTTCTTTGGATCTTCACCTCAGTCAAGCTTTTCCTCCTGCTGTCAATTTGGCTTTCCAGGTTTCCATGGTATTTTCGATAAACTTTATGACTTCGCCCGATATTTTGTACATTTTGAGACAGTCTATTATCCAGCTTTTTGTTGTCAATCAACGAAATAGTTTTTCGTCTCGTATTTCTCTCTTTGAGGATGTGTTGATCAATGTATAGTACTCCTGGTTTACTTGCCATATCCTTTCTATACTTCGTGGCTTATTTGACCAAGTCAGCTGGGGCTACAGAATATACCGACTGCAATTTTGCAGAGGGATAAGACTTCCCCAACGAGTGTGCTAATTATGACACTAAATAATCAGATGGTGAGGCTCCTGTAATGCTGAAGCTTAGGGGAATGCGGAGTACCCCTTCATTGCCATCGCCTCCAGGCCCATCCTGACCCGGAGTGGTAGCACTTGTTAGAGTCCTGTCTATGGGTAAAATAGAACTGTTTGACATTTAAACTGTGTACTTTTGCTCAACTGAATTGTTTGAAATAGAACTGTTTGTTCATTTAACTTGTGTAAACAAATGACTGATGTTTAATTGAATTGTTTGTGATACGAGGTAGTACTTGAAAACTTCAAACTGTGTGCAAACAAATGATTAATATTAAATTGAATTATTCGTATTAAATAGACATGTGAACCCATTTAGCTGTGTCAAAACAATGAGCTAGAGTCCTTTTAAAAATGTTATTTACAGAATGTGTTTAGAAATCATATATTTGATATATATGTATAAAAAGAATTTGGCGTTAAATAATCTACAATGGTTGATACGTAATAAAAAAACAAACCAAACCACGGTGTATTAGTTAATCGTATATCTCCTCCCTAATTTTGTGCCGTTAGTCATCATCAGTAGACACGTTATAGATCCATAATTGTTTGTACGGTTTCTTTTTGGGGGTCTTTTTGGATCAGGGTGGTCTTTCCTTTAGCCATCCATTCGGGTATATCTGTTTCTTCAAAGCATTTATTCATTTCGATAGCCAGACTGTAGGGATGGAATTGATTTTTTAAAATGTGTATACTATCATGGCCTGGCATTCTCCAATTTGGTACTTTTTTGATCTTTACTCTGAGTGAATCGGGGTGTATTTTCACATTCAGTTCTGCATTGATTAGTTCGTTTAATTCTTGATGTTTTTCGTTGAGATATGTGTTAATATTCATTTATTTTTTCAGTTTCTGCCTTGACTGTTCTCCACTTGATTTCTTGCGATTGTAATCTAATCTTCTTTTCAAATACAATTCTCTTTACATTTTCTATATTCATTTCCTTTTCTTGTGTTAGTATTTGTTCTTTGTGGTTTAGGTGTTTCTATTGTTATTACTTTGCCGTTCATTCGGTTAGAGTGTTTTTGTTTTCATACATTTGTCAGCGTACTGGATATTGTTCACCGACGTATTTATTTTGTTTTTGACTTTTACTGCTATCTGGTTATTTATCCGATGCTCCACGTACGCCAGAGTACGGTACAAGGCCTTTTTTTATTGTGGGTACCAGTGGGTTAAAAAATGCCTTAGGTCCCATCAGGCGCCAGGCGATAAATTGAGCTCTGGCGAAGCAGGGGAAAACCTGGGAGGGGCAGCCACCTGAATCCCAAGTTTCTATTTCCATGTCTTATTTTATTCAATTCTTTGACTGATATGTTATCATCTGTTGACACTGTCATATAGATTAGTAAGCATATTTTTTATTCATAGACTTTAATTAGTTTATTTGGCCTATTGCTCTTTATTATTGTTATTATATTTACTCATTGAGAGTTTTCCCATCAGTTTTAACAGATGGTTTTTCACTAGAATCTGAGAGACAGCAAGTCTCCAGGACTCTTCTCGGTATTCTGGCCGTTTTCAATAATGCTGTAGTTTTATTTTACATCTTGAAAGTTTATCACAACGGCGCTAACCGGTGGTCTTTTACTGGATTCTGATTAACAGTAAGTCAACTCAGATCTTTTCTCAGTGGGGGTGTGGGGTCCCAGGTGGCACTTTATGAGGGTAGCATTCTGTGGGTGAAAAAATTGAAGACGTGATCATTCATTTTTATGTTATGGTGTTTCAAAAAAGAAATCTGATATTTTGTTTTTTAATTCATTTTTTATTGTTTTTTTTTTAAGATCACGAATACATGAAATGCCACCATATCACGATCTCAGCTTTTAATAAGCTCGGCGACTGTCTGAGATGTCGGTACTTTGATCTGGCCCTGCTGTGAGCTACCTATTCCTGAGGCAACCAGACCACACCGGGACATGCAATGAGACATCCCCACTATATTGTATATTTTCTACAACCAATATATCGCCCCCATGTTTATGCATTGTGATAATCGATCTAGATATTTTTTGGATCGTTTTTAAATTATCTTTAATAAGATAAAATGTCCGAAGATGTTTTTTTCAATGATTTTAAAATCAGCTGTGAACATGTTGAAATTTTAATGAGTTTTAGGTATTTTCTTCATTGATAAATTAATTTTAAAATAAATAGTTTCTTTGATTTAAAAAAAAAAAACCTTGAGAAAATATTTTTATCACTTAACAAGAAAGTTTCGTTGGTTGTTTATTTGAATAAAAAATTCCAGTCGCAAATTCTTACTTTTCCAGAAAGATCAAAAACGAGAAGAGTGCATATAAAAAAGAATTAAATTTACGATGTGAACACCCTAAAAAAGTTACTTAAAAAGTTTCATTTTGTTTTTAAAAACCTCAAAAGAGAATTTTTATACCGTGTTTTTTCTAATGAAATTTTGGTTGATCCAAAAACAAATTTCCCCTGATGCAATTTACCTATATTTTACTCACTTAAAAAGTCAACAGTGAATTCTTAAAGCCTTCGAACCCTTCTGCCCAAGATGAAAAATTTGTAATAAAACAAAGATTTATCTAATCTATCTAAAAATGTATGATTAAAATTTCTTAATGTTGGATAGCATATTTTCTGAGACTTTGATATATTAAAAAAATTACGAAGGATATTTCATTTAGACTAAAGCTGCTTGAATAAATAAAGAAAAGTCGTCTTCTTCTTTGAAGATTTTTAAGATTTTTAAGATTATGTTATGGAGAAATAAAATTTGTCTTTTTTTAAAAGTTGAGCTCCTTCCAAAAACAGATGTATTTTGGGCGGAAAATTAGAATTAAAAATAAAATGTAATATCGCATTTTTTCAAACGTTATTGTTAGATTATAATTTATATTTTTCTCTTATTATGCATGAAATTTGAAAATCTTTGTATTGTTATAAAAGATGATGTGCCAAAGGAAGAGAGATCCAGTGCATACATTAGGGACAGGTATCAATATGAAGAAGGAACAGATGAAGTTACAGGAAATATGATAAGAAGAAATATAGCTGGCAAACATAGAGTTTGCTATGTACGAAGACATCCGAATTTTAGCTACGAACTTGCTTTCGGCAGTTTCTTGTTCTGTCAACATTGGAACCTAAACATTTACAAAGCAAAGATCAACCGTTTGCTCCGACTGTAAAGCAGGGGAAATTGTCAGAGGGTAATGTTACAACACTGGTTTTATAAAACTATGGAGAATAGAGATACAGTTTTGAGATCATGGTTGCTGTACTCAAAGACGAACAAATCTTCTTTATTGTTTCTGCTGTCACCTCTACCTGAATACAGAGCAACGCAAATCAACTTGAGCAAGAGATCTAGGATTTCAAATATTCTGGAAACTTAATTTGAAAATGCTTGAACATGAAAATTCGTTTGACCACCAAAGAATTTTCGAGGAATGAAAGATATTGAAAATGACCCTTAATAAAGGTAAACTCCTTGACAGTAAATTACAAGAACAAACTATGAAAGAAAGACAGATTTCGAGACAGGTCTTAACACAGTTAATTGATGGCATGAAGTTTCTGACGAAACAGAATCTGCCCTCTAGAGGTCATCGAGAAGATGTATATAATTCCAATATAGTTAACTTTTTAGAAGTTCTACTAATGATCCTGTTCTTGGAAAGCATTATACGAAAAAAGTAAATCATAACTGGCGGTACTTGTCCCCGAAAATCTAAAATGAATTCATTCATATTTTGGGAAAACAACTTTATATAAAGAAAGGTACTTAGACTTTATACATCACAATCAAATTTTCTTTTGATCTTTTAAATTTGCACAGAATTTATTTCGTAACAATTACAGTACATGTCTACAGTGTTGAAGTCACTGCTCTAATGTCCTGGATAAACAACAATAACAAGACTTACCGGCTCAGTGGTTCTAATTAGCATCCGGTCGGCAGACAAAAATAAAACAGGTTGTAACTCAATACAGTCCCCCACCATTACTGAAACAAGTCAGGTATATATATATATGTCCATTCCAGGGCCAACAAGCAATCACTTTACAGAGAATAAACTTAACCACATGCGCACAATAGAATGCCCCAATGACCATAAAATCTCTCCTTCCTCAGAGTTTTGGAGACCTCACTTAACTTGTAACTCAACTGGTTACGCGACTGAGTGCTGACTTATATCTACCAAACTCAACGATTTCAATACGCAGTACGTTAGAATATGAAATTAAATGATGTTAAAGTTTTTGATAGATTATCGATGATTTGTATATATATTCATTTAAAAATATATTTTTCTATTTATCACTGACGTAATTTTTTAAGTTACTTTATTTTAACAGTAAGAGAAACACTTGATTTCTGTGATAATATCCCTGGCCGGCCAACTCCCTCTATCTTAGCTTCCTTGAACCAAACTACTCATGGCCAGTGATTCATCTAGTAGTTTCCGACCAAGGGCATTACACATTTCATTACAGATACGCAAAACATAACCGAGAGGATGGAAGAAAAGAACAAACGAACAAACACGGACTTGGGTCAGCTTCAAGCGCAAGAAAGGGGGAGTCTGTGATATTGTGCATTCTATGAGCTAACGTGAGCATGTACTCGAACGAAATTCTCACAAGCCACTAGCAATGCTGACATCTTCTCGCGTTGATTAACCCGGCCTCTGTTGGTCAACAGGTTTTAGCAGTCGTCTTTCTGACTTCTGTTGACTCTCTTCTCCGCCCTGCTTCCATCTTCTCCTGCCTCCTTCAGCTGACTGTGTCCCTTACTGGACAGCTATCTCAAACCGACTGATCTCCTCTGCTCTTCTATTTCAACTACTCTCTCTGTCTTCTTTAGGACTTTCCGTCCCTCCTCCACTTCCGGTCCCGTGGGAAATCTCGCCCTCAGGCCCTTTGTAAGGGTTTCGTGCCAAAGCAGACAAAGAGATCGTCTGAGTGGCGCCAACACCAACGGAAATGAATTGCTACGCATCGTGTCACATCTCTAACGTTCATTTCTACTGTTTTTTTTCTTTTTTATATATTAGCATCTTTAATAGTGATAGAAGAGGTGATAGTAATGAGCTGTAAATAAGTTTTAAGATTTTGCAATCAGAAATTTCTTTTGCCTGTATGTATTATCAAAGGAAAAAAGTGTAAAATCTAAATGCTGTTTTCAACTGAATTTAGAATCTTCTGCAAATACAAGAAAGAGAGAAGGAACGTTTGAATGATACTTGCACTTAATAATACTTAAAGTTAAAACTTGCTTTTTTGAACGGAATAAAGATCTTTTTTGACCAGCTGAAGTGTGTTCTTGTGAAGAATACCAGGTTGCATCTGTGTCAGGAGCACAGATAACTATCGACCCCTGGGTCTTGTATAGCCACATTATACTATCCATGAAAATGACAAATCCAAATCTAAATCAACATCGGACTGTGATTACTGAGCTGAGTGTTATGATCGTCAAGTGCTCTCTAATATAGTAGGCATCCTGTGAATGTTGGTTGTTCTAATCTTTGGTACACAAAAACAACCAAAGCATATACTAACCTCGGAGTCACCAACGGAAAAATAAACTAGAGAAGATAATAAAAATGTATTTCGTTGTACTTTTAAGAGAAATCCCACGCAAAGAAGGTGCAGAAAAAAAAAGATAGAAATTTGGGCAAATTCTGCAAGATTCAATACAACCAGTCAAAAATTTTCGGACCAAACTAGAATGATATTAAGGAAAGCTTGGTTTTCTAACCTCTAGATACTAAAGATATGTGGACAAATGAATAGGGAAGATTCTCTAGAAATAAGTAGACAAATAAATAACGTAGATTCCTAGACTCGAAGCGAGAAACTAAATACTAAAAAACAAGAGCCCTCAACCCAATCACAAAGCAGAATTCTACTGACGGAAAGATGGCAGACCCCAGCACAATAGAACAAATGTTAACATAAAATGACAAAAAATGTTGAATCAATAAAGAAAATCATACCAGAAAATAAGTCTACAATACCATTCTTCAGAATACAAAACTGGAAAAACGTTTGGGTAGAAACCAAAAAGGTAAACAAATCATTACCAAATATTTCAATGGGCAACATCGTGCCATTTTATGCAGGAGCGAAATTTTTCTATGATAGAATCAGTGTTTCTTTAAGGAACCTGAACTGACTTATATAAAACTATGACGTGGAAAATCCTAACAGCACGGAATCCCTAATAAATCACGGACTCCTCCCCGAAGAACAAAAAGGATGCCACGAGGGAACAAGAGAAACTGGTGATTTACTGTACATTGATCAGCCCATCCTTGAGGAAAGCTAAGCAAGGCGGAAAATGTAGCCAAAATCATGGAATTAATCTTAGAAGTCACAAAAACTGGAAAGTGGAATTGACAGCAAGAGGAAAAATTTTATCGGTGGTAAAAATCAAGAGAAGCATCTTCTAGGGAGTTTTCACCATTAATCTTTGTAAGATCAATAATGCCACTCATTTATATACTCAGAAACTGCACTAGGAGCAATAAATTTATAAAATTAAAAAAGAAAAAATTAATCACCTTATGTGCATGGACGATATTAAGTTGTTTACAAAAAATGAAAAATAATAACAATAAGAATATACAGCCAAGAGTAAGAATGGAATTTAGCATAGAAAAATGTGCAATGTTCATAATGAAAAGTGGAAAAAGACATAGAACGGAAGCAATATAACTACCAAATCAAGAAAGAAACGGAACGCTCAGAAAAAATGAAAATTACTAGTACTTGAAAATATTAGAAGCGGACGCAATCAAACAAGCGGAGTTGAAAGAAGAAATAACAAGAAAACTTCGGATGAATGAAAAACTTTTCGAAACTAAATTGAAATTTGACCACTCAACCAAATAGTATAAGCACAAAACAAAATCTGTTGTAGAGAATGAAACGCATGTAATTCCCTGGGATTTTGAGATACAAACAGATTACCGAATACCAAGAGACCAGACCTAGTGATAGTTAACAAAAAACAGACTCGGCAGCCAAATCGGCCATAGATCTGACCCCTGACAAATTCAGGATTCCATATACTGACCTGAAACCCCAATAAACTCCTTCGCGCAAAATCAATAAACTCCACTCAAAATGGCAACAACACTAGAATAATAACACCCACAATAAGCTCTTCCAGATCCAGCCCACTTTGAAAGAATGGAGACCAGCTTTCAGGAAACAAGAATAGGACAAGTCATTATATATATTGCGCATTGGTCATACAAGACTTAATCTTTCATACTGAATCAGGAACAACAACCACAGTGTTTTACATGTCAAACGACTTGCACCATTAAACACGTTCTCATAAAATGTAGAGAATTCGCTCTCATCAGAAAGCAATTTTTCAAGGTGAATAGTCTGAACGATCTCTTTGAGAACGACAAAAAGGATGACGTTCTGTCCTTCTTGAGAGAGACAGGGTTGTACTAAAAGTATGATGTATTGAAACCGTTTAATCGTGTGCAAAGAAATGAGATCCTGCTTATAAAAAAACGTTATCTGCCAAGTATTTGTTTAGAAATCCAAGGTTATATATATATATATATATATATATATATATATATATATAAAACAGAATTTGTCATTAAATAACCTACAAAGATTGATATGCCATAAACCCCCCAAAACAAGCAAGCAACCAACCAAAAAACAGAACAACGGCCGTCCGGTGGATAATACAGCCTCGTCAGGCTATGGAGAGATAATAAAAAAAAATTTGGATTTTGCCAGAGAAATAAAAAAGCTATGGAACATGGGAGTAACGGTGATTCCAGTTGTAAATGGTGCATTTGAAACGGTTCCCAGATTCTTGGTAAAGGGACTGGAAGAGTTGGAAATTGGAGACCATCCAAACTACAACCCAAACCAAAATTACCTTGAGACAAAATCATTGTTAACCTTGTGTCATTTAAGCTTTGGACATCAGTTACCTGAACTGACAAGCGAATGCAGCCGAACATGATAAAGACATCATATGTAAACAATTTTCTTTTGTCCCAACATGTTCCAGCGTTCTTTCTCTGTCTTATCAATTTTGCTTGTTGTAGTACATTTGTTATCTGCATTGTCTGTCGAATTTCCCATCCAAGTTTTGAGTTTCTGTTTGTATTCTTCAGGGGGACACCGATTTTATCACAGACTATTTTTGCTCCTACATAGATTAGTTCGTTTATTCCGTGATATTTTTCGTTAAGATATGTGTTGATAATTCGTTGATTTTTTTTCAGTTTTTGCCTTGACTGTTTTCCAGTCTTGGTTTCTTAGCAGTGGTAATCTAGTATTCTATTCATACATAATTCTCTTTAAAACCTCTACATTATTTTTTTCTTCTTGTCTTAGACTTTGGTCTGCGTAGTTTGTTGTTGTTATTACTTTGTGTTTTTTTTTGGGGGGGGGGTTGAGTGTTCTTATTTGTCAGCATTTGGTGTGTCGATTATATCTATTCGGGTGTTGTTACCTTGATTTCTTATTTCTTCTTATTATTCTTATTATTCAGTTTTCAATTTTATTTTAGGTTTCTTACAAGTTCCCACTGGGTTTTTAAGTAAGACCTTGGGTGTGGAAAAGTAATGATTATATGTATTCTATCGCAGGAAAAGAGCAGTCACCTAATGTACATGGACGACATCAAACAGTTTGCAGAAAATGAAAAAGAATTGGAAACTCTAACACACGCAGTGAGAATGTATATTCAGGATATAGGGATAGAATTTGGCATAAAAATGCGCTATGAAAAGCGGCACAAAGCTATATAGCAGAAACCATATCAAAAGAATAAATACCTGGGTTGTTTCCTTCATAAGATATTCGGGACCATTCTTGAAGTGGACCATAGAAGAACTGAAAAAAATGAACCTGAGGACTGAACTAATTGTCATGGTCATTAGAGATGACGTTGACAGACTATATGTGCCAAAAAAAGAAGACTGTCTTTGCATCGATACAACGACTCGAAGTCTACATAGGAAAGCGTGGAGGAAGACTGATTACAGCTACCAAAATGATATTGATAACAAGAGGAAAAACAGAATGACAATAACCAGAAGACAAAACGATTAGTAAGCAACATCTCACACAAGAAAACATGGACATGGCTAAGAAAAGGAAACCTTAAGAGAGAAACTGAATCTTTCCTAATAGCAACACAAAACAATGCCATAGGAACCAACATGATATCAAAGCAAGAATAGATAAGACGAAACAAAATAGCAAATGTAGGTTACGAGGTGAGAGAGACGAAACCATAAATCACATAATAAGCGAATGCAGGAAATTTGCACAGAAAGAGTATAAGACAGAAACGACTTCATGGGTAAAGTGATCCACTGGGAATTGTGCAAGAAATCTAAATTTGGCCATGCGAACAAATGGTATATGCTCAACCCAGCATCTGTCATGGAGAATGAGACAGATAAACTTTGACATACAAACGGATCACCTAATTTCAGCCAGAAATAACAACAACAAGAACAACAACAACAAAAAACTTGCAAAATTGTGGACTTTGCCATTCCAGCTGACCATTGAGTAAAATTGAAAGAAAGTGAAAAGAAAGACAAATACCTTGACCTTGCCTTGGAATTGAAAAGACTGAGGAACATGAAAGTGGCGTTTATACCAATTGTAATTGGTGCTCTTGGTACAGTTATTGAAAGATTATTAAAGGGACTGGAAAACTTGGAAATAAGAGGACAAGTGGAGGCCATCCAAACTACTACATTACCGGGATCGGCCAGAATACTGAGAGGAGTCTTGGAATTTTGAAAACTCTTGCTGTCACTAAAACTGCAATGAAAGACCATCAGCTAACGATGATGTGAAAAAATCTCAAGGAGACAATAATGATAAAAATTTTATACAATTATTACTTTCTTTTTACTGTGAATGGTCATCTTTTCTTCGTATAAAAATACTTCCGTATTCTAAATGACTTCGTAATAAGTAGTGTCCTGACTAAAGAAGATCGGAAAACGAACCTAATTGGCCTTAGTTCTTGCTCCTACAACTTAGATATACTTGGAAACGATGAAATATAACCACTCAATTTTGTTCACACATTCACACGCACACTTGCAAATGCTTTCACATAAAACACTTAGACAGGCGCACTCACACAGCGAGAAAAATTCCAGCGCTAAAAACCTTCTTATACTTCTCTCCCCCCCTCTCTCTCCCCTTTCACTTTTTCACTGTTTTTCTGTCTTGTTTTCTTCTAAATTTCTCTTCTTTCTGTCATCCATAACCTTTTTATTCTTTTTCGAATTACTTACACACACGCTCGTACGCACGTGTGCACGCATGAATACACTCACGGGTAATACACATACACACATATGCACGTGAGAAAACACACGCACAAACGTATACAGGTACACACGTACACATACTTACAGACGTATGCGTACAATTAGACATCTACTCAAATTAGTGACTAATAGAAAGTTGCTGGAAACGATGCGTGCAAAAATGGAGGTGAAAAAGATTTTGAAAAGAGATGATGGGAAAGAGAGAAAGTAGAAAGGAAGAGAGGTAAGGAAAGAGAAGGGGGAAGGAGGAAAGAAGACAGGAAGGAAGGAAAAATGAATGAAAGAAGAGAGGGAAGAAAGAGAGAAAATAAGGAAAAGAAGGAAATAGGGCCAGAATGAAGAAGGAGGAAATAATATTGATAGGAAGGAAAAAGGGAAAGAATGAAAGCAAAGAAGGAGAAAAGGAACGATCGGAAGGAGAGAAGGAATGGGAAGAAATGAAGAAAAAAGTACCGGAGAAGAGAAACAGGAAAGGGAAAAAGGAAAGGAAAGGATAAAGGTTGGAAAGAAAAAAGGGGGTCGGAAATGAAGATCACAGGAAGGAAAGTAAAAAGGAAGGAAAGAAGAAAGAAAAGGAATGAAGAAGGAATGAAAGTAACGAGTAAGGAAGGAAGGAAGATGGAAAGAATAAAGGAGAAACGACGAAAAAGGGAAAAAGGAGCAGAAGGAAGGAAAAGTTGCGAGAAGGAAAGGAAAAAGGATGGAAAGAAGGAAGTGAGACAATAGGTAAGGGACGAAAGAAGGAAAAAAAGGAAGCCATGATTAAGAAGAAAGGAAAAGATGAAAGAAGTCAAAAAAAGGAAAGGAAAAATGAAGGGAAGAAGGGAGAGAGGTAATGAATAAGTAATGAAAGATTAGAGTAAGGAAGAAAGGAGGAGAGAGGGTGAAGAAGAAAAGAAAGAAACATAAATGAAAAAGGAAAAAGGAAGATAAGGGATAAGGAAAGAAGAAAAAGAAAGCAAAGGAAAGAAGGGAATGAACGACAGGTTAAAGGAGGGTGGGTGTGAATGAGGAAAGGATGAAGAAGACAGGAAAGAAAGGGAGAAAGAAAGAAGAAAGAATTGGAAAAAAGGAACAAGAAAAGGAGAAAAAAGGAAGAAAGAGAAAGAGAGAGAGAGAGAGAGATAGTAAGGAAGAAAGAAATAAGGGACAAGAAAAGATAAACGGAGGGAAAGTAGGAAGAAACATGGAAGGAAGGAAAGGGGGCAAAGAGGAATGGAAGATAGGTGGAAGGAAGAATGTTTAGAGAGAGAGAGAGAGAGAGAGAGAGAGAGAGAGAGAGATGAAAGAACGTAGAGAGGGACTTAAGAAGGAAGGAAGGGTGGATGAAAGGGTGGTTTGGAAAAAGAAAAAAAGAAGAATGGAGCAAAGATGAAAGGAAAAAAGACATGGTATTTAAGAATGAAAGGACAGAAAGGATTAAACTGCTGAATAGAAAAAAGCTCCCAAAAAATTTGAGTTGGAGGAGAATATCGTGAAAGACAAAAAAACAAATCAGAAGTTAGAAATTAAGAAAGAGAGGTTGAGAGGTGGGGAACACAGAGAGAGAGAGAGAGAGAGAGAGAGAGAGGGGGAGGGAGGGAGGGGGGAAGAGAAGGGAATGGAATTGTAGTCATGAATTGTTAAGTAAACGGTAAAAATAGAGAGTATGAAAAAGAACTGCGAAGAGAAAATTATACCGTATCAGCCCAACTAGAAACTAAAATTTCAGAAGCACATTTTCAAGGAGAAAACAGAAACAAAATGGATAGATGGTAAGCAAAAGAGATGAGGTTTCTCAAGGAAACCAGAAATCCAGATTTACAAAAAAGAGATACCGATTAAGTAAAAGAGAGGAAAGTTTTGAAGAAAGAGGAAATAGAAAAAAAAAAACTGATTACCTATATAAATGAAAACTGAAAGGGAAGGAAGTACTATAATAGAGAAAATTAAAGGATGAAAATTGACAAAAAATGGAGAAAATGATGGACAGAAAGAAGAAAAGGAAATAAGACAAAGGAGGAAGATTTGGGCAAGAGAAAATTACAAGTACAAAGAGAAACAGATGAAAAAGTAATTTGAAAGTGAAGAAAAAAGAGAATTAAAGAAAAAGGCAGAGAGAAAGGAAAATTTTTAAATGTGAAAAACAAAACAAAAAATAGAATAAAACAAATAAAGAAAAAGAAGAGGTGTAGAGATAGGAAAGTTTGGAAAAATGCGCCCCCACAAAAAAAAAACAAGAAAAAGAAGACAAAAGACTGCTTGAAGGTAGAAAAGTAGAGTGGTGTAAGTAAACGGCATTTGACATTGAAAAAGGGGGTTGTTGGATAAATTTTGAGTGGATGTGTTAGCAGTGAAGACAAGTGGAGGACAGAATTGATAAGAGAAAAGAAAAAAGAAGACGACGAAGGTGGACACAAAAAATGAAATAGAGAGAGAAATGTAGATGAAGGCAAGTTTGAAGAAGCATGTGAAAAAGGTAAGAGAAAAATGAAAAGAAAGAATCAAAACAGCAAAAGAAAGAAGGAGGGAAATAAGAAGGGAAAAAGGTGAAAAATAAATGAAACAAATCAACGAAAAAACAACAGAAAAAGAAAAAGAATAGGCGTCTAAACAACATTCAATAGAACGAAAAAAGAAAAGGAAAGAGGATATGATGTAACATATATATATATATATATATATATATATATATATATATATATATATATATATATAGTCTTAACACTACTGGCGTATGAAATAATAGCAGCAAATATGATGACGACCAATACAATGTAATGATTTTATTGCGTATAACGATGAGGTATAGAAAGTTCTCGGCCCAACAAAGAAGTGATGCATTTTATTCCTCATATACATGCCGAAATTTAACATACTTGGCGCATAGTTTCTTTCAACTTTGAAAATATTATAAAAAGTATTTTTTTTTTTTTTGTTCAGCTGACAACATTACAACATCTCTTACTACTACTGTAGAAAGTTCGATCCTCGGTAAATACTTCACTGAGGTGAACATGTATTCAATGAGGCAGAAGTAAGAGCATTTTCTCTCGTAATGTATTTACTATTCATGAAGAGGGACAGTATTCGGGCTTTGCTGATTTTTAAGCAAGTTTCTATTTGGTATTATAAACCTATTAAGACTGACGATTGTTGATAGCAAAGCGAACAAACATAAAAGGACATACTGATGCTGGAGGAGAAATATTATGTGCATTGCATTTACGAAAAAAATTATGATCTTCCAAAAGCGATTCACAGTGTAGGAACACCTGTTAAGTCACGAACTCTCAGTTGAAGACAAATAAAGCCAGGTTATAAGCCACTCTATCTCAACTGTTGCTTTCTACAATATATTTCAACTTTTGTTTATATTCGTCAATCTAAGCATTTAGTTAACCACCAAGAGAAAAGAAAGACTAAAGCATTAATAAATAAATTAGTATATAAATGAAAATTGAAAGTACATATAACAAAAATAAATATATTTCACCTTATCCACGATTATACTTCTCTCCATTCACACACACATATACACTTGCACACACACACACACACACACACACACACACACACACACACACACACACACACACACACACACACATATATATATATATATATATATATATATATATATATACAACAGAATAGCAAGTGTATGTCATGAAAGAGATAAAACATGATAAGCAAATGCTGCAAACTGGCACAAAAGGAAATACAGTTTTGGAACTGTGTAAGAAATTAAAATTTGACCATACAAACCAATAGTATATGCTCAAACCAGACTCTGTCCTAGAAAATGAGATGCATAAATTTCTCTGTGAATTTGATATACAAACAGATCACACAATCCCGGTCAGAAGTGTTAATTGACAAAAAAAAAAAAAAAAAAGAAAAAAAAAAAAAAGAAAAACGAACTTGCCATGTAGTAGATTTTGTTGTTCTGGTTGACCAGAGAGGGAAAATAAAAGAAAGTGGAAGAGTGGAAAAATACTTGGATCTTCCAAGAAAGCTGAAAACGCAGTGGAACATAAAGGAGACAGTGATAGAAATTGTAATTAGTGTGCTTGGAACAGTCTACAAGGGCTTGGAAAGCAGACTGGATAAATAAGAGATCGGAAGAAAAAGAATCAAGACCATTTAGACAATAGCACTTTAAAGATCAGATAGAATACACAGAAGAGTCTTCAAGACCTGATAAGATGTGCAGTCACTCAGACTCCAGTGAAAAAACATTTATTAAAACTGATATGAAAAACTCGGAAGTAACATGGTAATCAATTAGTGGACTTCGCTATTCCAATTGAACGCCGTGCAAAAAACTGGATAAATACTTGGATCCTGCCTAAGAACCGAAAACAACAAAAACAATAAAAAACAAAACCTATGGAATATGATGGTTACAGTAATACCAATTAGATTTAATACACTGTTTCTACCGTTGTCATTGTTGTTGCCGTTGTTATCATTATTATTATAATATACTTTGTGTTTTTTCTCACCAGCGTTGGCTGTTGGTTTTCCACTGGAGTCTGAGTAATAGCAAATCTCCACTCGTCTCCAGGATTCTTCTGCGTATTCTCCTGATTTTTCTTAACAATGTTGTAGAGAGGATGGTCTCGATTCTTCCTCTGAAAGAGTCTGGAAGAATTGGATTCTTCCAGTCTCTTTTCTAAACTTTTAAGGACCATTTCAAGCTCACCGACTACAATTGGTATCACCATCACCCTCATGTTTCGTAGTTTTTTTACCTCTCTAGAAAGGTTCGAATATTTGTCAATCATTTCACTTTCATTTATTTTCACTTTCTGATCCGGGGGAACGGCAAAATCCTCTTGATGGCAAGTTTTTTTCTTTAATCAAGTTCTTTCTTTTAATCAACACTTGTTTCTCTCGGACGAAGTCTTGTTTGTGCATGTACCATTTAGGTCAAATTTTAATCTACTAAATTCTCTGTAGATTACCTTTCCGACTCAGTTGTGCCTTGTCTCTTACTCCTTTTGTGCTAGTTTCTTAGCCATGTCCAGGTCTTTTTGTGTGCAATCTCGCCAGCTTGTCACTTGAAGTATCCATACACGTAATTTTCTTAACATTTTTCATTTGTCTTATATTTTCATTGTTGCTGTTGGCTGTTGTAAGTAGTCCTGCTTTGCTCTTTTTAATGCATTCCTCGAGTCCTTTTATTGATGCTTCGACGAAATCCTCAGTCCCGGCGAACCCTCTGCCTCCCTTTTTCCTTGAAACAATCGTTGATATAAGGTAGCAGATTCCCCCCAGATTCTCCTTATTGACCCGTCTTTCATTCTTTCAGACAATTGCCGGGAAACACCTAACACTCCGAAACATTTAACCAAATATAGCCAAATCATGGTCTGAACAAGGAAGCAGAAAATCTCTCGTACGAAGGCATTGTGGACGGACTTTGAACGACTGACTTTTGAATCCTGGTGACATTCTTGAGTGTTCGAATTGTTATCGGCGGCCTAAATGGTGAGGAACTCACTGCACTCCGATCTTCTCAAGTGCCATTAGTTTCAAATCAATTTTCAGTTTTATTTTCGGTTTCTTACAACCCTTCACATGGTCATTACTCAAGGTCTAAGGCGAGGGAAGGTAGTGATTATATGTATTCTCTGTGTTTATATTTTTTGCCTCCTTTTTTGGTGATATTTTTTCTGTTAAATTGATAGTACACTCATAAGGAGATGAGCAGTTCCACAAAGTGCAATCTTGCGTAATACGCTGGTATTGTAAGTTACCTTTTTAATGTGATTATCTGTCCCCTTTTTTTTACATCCCACTATTATTGGCACAGTGATTGTTTGAAAGTGTCACATTTTTTCGATTTCTACTTCCTGGTACTTACTTATTTTATAATACACTTTCACAGATATGCTATTATTTGTTGACACCGCCATATCAATTAGGAGGCATATTTTTCTTTTATAGTCCTTAATCTATCTAGTCTATTGCTCTTTATTTTTTATGTTAGGATAGCCAAGTCCAATAGAATGGTAGCTCCTTTTACTCCTGCTATTGTTTCTGGTTCGTATTTTTACCATTTTTTCCAATCCAACATTCTATAGTATTTACATACTTTTAATGAATTTAATGTCTTATTTGATCACGCCTTTCTTTATATTCAACCGTTGTTAGATTTGGGCAACTGGACACTTAGTGGTCTATTGATTCAGTTTTTTGTTCGAACAATCTATATATTAGGTTTGATCTATTTTTATAATGTTTGTTTGTTTTAGTATTAAATTCTTATATTAATATGATAAGAATTTATTACTAAAACGGGAAACTCAAAAACAAATTGCATGTCCTAGGAGCTGATATTATAACAATAAAGAATATTAATTTGATCGCTCTAGCTCAAAGGATGCATTTTTTACAGGACACGTTCCAAATGACCGCCATTGCGCTTGTCTTAATAATAAATCATTATCATATAAAATGTTTGCATCAATTTCGAGACACCCTGTATTTTTTATTTATATCTTTTCCTGCTATTAGTTCTTTATCTTTTTTGCTTATTTATTTCACTGTGCGGTCGAGTTGTTTAGCAAATCTATTACTTTCTTTATTAATTGAATATTTTTTCTTTTGCTTTTCGTATGATTTTACTCACTGTAACATCCACTCAGTTGTAGTTTTTACGTATTTCTTTAATTTTGCAGTCGTTGTTTTGTAGGTAAATTCTATTTGGACTAATTCTATTCCACTATTTTCTCTCTTGAAGTAGAGACTATATCTGATCTTGGGTGATGCATTCTGTGACTAGTTCTTAGTTTCCTAACTTTAGTATCCATTCTTTAACATTAACTTCCAATTTATCATTACTCGTATTGTTAGGGCAATAATCGCAAAAACTTGATTTTCTGCATTCAATTCTGTTCTTAATATGGTTTTTCTCCTGTAGAATTCCTTTTTCTTTTTATTCATAGTATAACTGGTAATTAATTCTTAAATATTTATAGGTTTTATTGTGTTCTAACTCTGTAATTTCTTTGTTTATATCTTGAGAAATGTTTTTTGTATCAGCTTTAGCTGATGGCTTTCCACTGGAGTTTGAGTGGCAGCAAGTCCCCTCAATTCTTTTGAACTCTTCTCAGTGTTCTGGCCGATCTTAATAATGTTTTAGTTTGAATGCTCTCCACTTGTCCTCTGATTTATAAGTCTTCCAGTCTCTTTATCAAGTCGTTAGGGGAGCTTTCGAGCGCTCTAATTACAATTGGTACCATCGTCACCTTCATGGTCCTTAGTTTTTTTTTTTTTTTTTAGTTCTTTGGCAAAGTCTAGATAATTATATCTCTTTTCACTTTCTTTTATTTTTACTGTGTGGTCCAGCGAGACGGCAATGTCAACTATTCAGCAGGTTCTCTTTTTTCTTTCTTTTTGTCGAATATTAGTACGTCTGGCCGTCAGGCCGAGAATAGGAGATCTGTTTATATCTCAAAATCCCAGGGATTTTTTGGTGTCTCATTCTCCATTTTGGATTCTATATTGTGCATGTACCACAGGTTTATGTGGTCAAATTTGAATTTCTTGCACAATTCCCAGTGGACCACCCTCCTCACCCAGCTATGTCTTGTCTTATACTCTTTTTGTGCAAATTTACTGCATTTGCTTATTATGTGATAAATCGTTTAATCTTTTTTTTGTGCTTCCTTTGTCCTCTTTATGAATGGTCCCAAATATCTTACAAGAAGGACATCCCAAGTTTTTAACCTTTTGATGTGATTTCTGCTATATAGCTTAGTTTTGAGTAGCTTTTTCTTTTTCCTGAGATACTCTTTTCCATTTTTTCTTTCATTTCCGTTTGTTTAATGATGTCCGTTTCCAATATTCCCCAGTACTTGTCAGTTTATTTTTCTCCGAGTGCTCTGATTTTTTCCTGCGTCATTTGTCGTTTCTCGCTTCTCATTATTAACACGCCCATTTTTCAATGTCAAATTTCATTCCCATGTTCTGACTGTATATTTCAACTGCCGGTTTTAGAGTTTCTAATTCTTTTTCATTTTTAGCAAACTGTTTGATGTCCATTTAGATAATTAGATAATTTCTTGTTGTTTGGTAAGTTTGTATCCACCAGTGCATTTCCTAAGTAAGTGATTGAGTAGCATCATTGCTATTACAAATAGTAATAATGATAGCGGATTTGTCAGGAAGATACCTCTCTGGGTTTTCACTGCAGCTAAACTTTTTCCTCCCGCTGACAATTTCCATCTCCAGTTTTTCATGTTTTCCTCAATAAACTTTATGACATTGTTGGATATCTGGTATATTTTGAGGCAGTCTATTATCCAGCTTTACGGGATATATCGTCGGCCATTTTGTTGTCAATCCTCGACAAAGCCGCGTTTTTCATCTCGTTTTGTTCTCTTTGAGGATGTATTGATCAATGTATAGTAGATCGACCGTTATTCTGGTTCCTTTATGGTATCTTTTCTGTTCCACGGCTTATTAACGAGCAGAAAGTATTTTCCTAATTTGTGCCATTAGTATTTTTCACATTATCCGTAGGCACGTTAAAGGTCTGTAGTTGTTAGGGGTGGTTCCTTTTTTTGGTTTTTTGGAGTGGGGTCCGGGTTGTCTTTTCTTTGGTCATTCATTCGAGTATATATTATTATTCGCATTATAACCGTCAACTATTGAGAAATAATGTAATTATGGATCAACACTTCTGCTCGGGCGCAAAATTTAGTATTAGTATGAGTGGAAATTTGATTAAATATTCGAATAACCAAAAATTAAAGAAATGAAAACTATCATTTATATATTTTATGTGTATTTCGCCTTACATTTTCTATTTATTTTTGATGGATTATTAAATTTTGTACAATTCGAAATAATAATTGTATTCATTTGTATATTCTATATAAAAATAAGCTTGGAATTTCCACAGATAAAAACTACAGTCTGATCCTAGACAAAAGAGCCGACCCATACGTGCCTAATTCCATCAGTACTGATGAGCACAAGTACTATTACAACTACTGCTACTACAACTGCTAATAATGATAATAATGATATCTGTAACAACGTGCATAAAGGTTAGTTGCGCCGTTAGAGGGAAAATAAATAGCCGTCACGAGTATCTATTTCATGAGCATTCAGAAAAAGGGAGTAAACAAGTAATAGAAAAAAAAAAAAAAGGAAAAAAGGAGAAAAAAAAATATCTAAAAAAGAAGCGGACGAGAGAAAATTACGATGACAATTATCATTATGATGATGGGAGATAAGTAATAATAATAATAATAATAATAATAATAATAATGCTGGTGTGAAAAAATTGTATATTTGTTGTTTCTAAAATTCTTTTTTATTTACTGTTTCTTCCAGTCTTTCACCGGGTCTTATCCCAAGACCTAAGCTGAGGGTAGGTAATGTTTATGTTTCTTGCTGCCTCTTTCGATTGATATTTTTCAGACACATCGATAGAACTCTCTTATGTTATTTTTCCTTGCGAGTTTTCCACACCAGCGTTAGTTGATGGTCTTTTACATGACAGCAAGTCTCCTCAACTGTTCTCGAGTATCCATGATTCTGACCGATCTCAACAATGCTATCGACTCGTTCGATTTCCAACTCATCCAGCCCCCTTACTAAGCGTTTGGGGATCGTTCCAATCACACCAATTATTATTATTATTATTATTATTATTATTATTATTATACTTTTTGAGGGTTTTCCACTCCAGCATTAGCTGATTATTTCTCACTGGAGTCGGAGTGACCGTCAGTATTCTCGAGTCTTCAGGTCTATTCTCAGTATTCTGGCTGATTTTTATAATCCACTAGTCTGGATGATCTGCACATGTCCTCTGATTTCTAAGTCTTCCAGTCCCTTTATCAATCCTTCGGGGATTATTCCAAGCGCACCAATTACAATTGGTATCACTGTTTTGGACGAACAATCGTCGGTGGTCACTACTTGTGGAGTGATGAGTTTAGTTCTCGGAGTTTTATTTCAAACAAAACTCCGACTATTGTATACCACAATTAACAACACAGAGAATATAAACAACACAAAAAATTCACAACAACGAGAATGCCGAAACAAATATATCTATAAAACAAAACTAACGAGGAAAAGTTAATACAAAGTAGCAATATTCGAATATGTTTGTTATGCATGTGTGTAGGTGTGTATTTTACAAATGTTATGCGAATGGAAGTGCGTGTTTTTCAAACATGTCTGTTTTTAAGTGTATCCGTTGTTAAGACAGGAGTAAAGAGAGAATGGTAAAGTTGTACTTACACATGTGTATGTGTGTATTTGTACGTGTGAAAACTAAATAGTAAATAGCAGTGAGGTATAAGTCTGCACGCTAACTGAATTTGTGTGTATGTATGTCATAGGTGATGTTGAAGTCCATGAGAAGTTTAATGTGTTGAAAGATGGTAGTAAGGAAGGCTCCCTTTTCAATAGCGACTACACCAAGGTGTCGGGGAGGGCACTATTCCATTCCTGGGATTGCTCCATTTTAACCTTGATCCTTCCCTTATAGTGCTGAGTGCTGAGAAAGGCGGCATCAAGTACCATTTTTTGACTCGATCTGGATTGAGCCCCGGTCTCCCGGATCATTGGTGAACACTCTACTGATTAGGCCAAGTATACTAATTTCATTAGGACTATGGACGTATTTTCGCTAGCTGTAATTTCTCTTTTTTGGCTGCGTGCGTGAAGCTGTGCGAAGGGAATGTCTGAAACCAGAGGGCGAGTGAAAGCGAAAGCGGTCAAGTCTGGAGCAGCGTGTGGCTAACTGAGAAAGCTGAAAGCGAGAGAAAGAGCTTTCGTAAGCGTGAAATACATTGGTTCCCAAGTAAAGTAACCGGCTCCAAATGCAAGATTTATTTTTGCGCGAGGCACATTTCTTTGAGATTCCAAACGCGCGGACGTAGTTGAAGACACCTGCATGTGACTACTATGTCCAACCTGGTTCCTGAAACTACTTATTCTATTTTACTGCCTAACTATTTTTGCTTCGGGAACAAATTTTTTTACAAGTGAGTTTTGGATCCTATTTTTCAAGAATTTTCCACTCTACGTGCTCTTCGCCGACTAGTCTAAAATATAGTTGTGTAAATCCTATTCCCTTACCTTCATGTTCCATAAGTGTTTTAGTTCTCTATTATTATCATTATTCCCCTGATTATTTTTTTTTCACACTGGTGGTTTTCACTTCGAAGTATTCTAGCCGATCTTGGTTATCGCAGTTCTTCGTCAGGTTTCTAGGTTCCTTAGTCTCCTTTCCAGATTTTTGAGCATTGTTCTAAGAGTTCCAACTATAACTGGTGTTTCTGTCAACTATATCTTCCATAACATTTTTAAAGCTCTCTAGCAAAGCCCAGATATTTAACTTGTTTTTCGCTTTCGTTTATTGCTATGGTTGCTGTTATTTTTAACTTGGAAACACCTCTCCCGCTAAAAAAAAAAAAAAAAGATAAAAAAAAAAAATTAATAGTAAAATTATTGGAAGCTGAAGAGGAATTGAAACCTATTAAATGATTTAAGTAAACTCTTTTAGCAGACCGAGAAAAACTCTGAAGCATTGACTTGCTGTCACTAGATATGCTAGAGCCATGAAATGAAAACTAAAAGAGTAACAACAACAACAACAACTACTACTACTACTACTACTACTACTATATCTCATCGTAGCGTAATAGAAAGCCAAATCCCATAGATCAATAACTAATTAGTAGTAAGTTCGATTCTAACAAGATGACCTATACTTTCGGCCTGAAGTAAAATCTAAATTACGCTTGGATTTCTATTTTTTTGTAATGGTTAAAAGATCATCGTTAGTGTAATACATTCTCAAAGGGGGCCCCGTATTTTGGTCCTTGTGTTAAGCTAAGCTTAATAAAAAGGTACTCATACAACTAATTCTAGCAATAATAATAATAATAATAATAATAATAATAATAATAATAATAATAATATTAATAAGATATAGGGGTCAAAGAAACGAATTTCTGGCCATAACAAAATAAAGGATACTTTTAAAATCATTTATGCTGAAAGAAAAGAAGGAAACGAACTAAGAAGAAAAATAAAATGACTAGCATGTTGGAAAGAAGGAAAATAGAATGAAAAGCATAAAGAAATGTTAAAGTGGGGGGAAAAGAAAGAGGAGGATGAACAAAAAAAAAGAGAGAGGCAAATAGAAAAAACGAAAAGAATACAAATACGCACGCGCATATAAATGAACAGAGGAATATGTACAGTTTTACACACTCATATATATATTCGAAAATGATATCTATCTATCTATCTATCTATGTCGCGCGCACACACACACACACACACTAAGCTATCTATCTATCTATCTATCTATATATATATATATATATATATATATAGATATAGATAGATAGATAGATAAGGAGTAATGCAAAACTCACATAGGATTTTGAAAATGAATAAATTTTTTCAAGTTTATTTTTAACTTATTTAAGAGCTATTATTTTTCGGATTTTGTTGAAAATAATTACAAAGAGTTAAAATGAATATAATTGAAATAAAACACTCTTTACCTTCTTTTTCATTCATACATTGTTCACTTTTGAAAATGGTAAGTGATTTCTTCCCCGCCTTGTATGCACACACACACACACACACACACACACACACACACACACACACACACACACACACACACATATATATATATATATATATATATATATATACGAGATAAAATTATCGATATATAGAGGCAAAATGGCGAAATATTTCTATGTAATAGTTGAACGAGATAAACTTTGTTCTTTGTCAATGATAAATAAACCAAAGAAATAAAAAGAGAGAAAGAGGGTGGCAGAGAGGGAGGCAAACGGTCAGTTGGTCAGTTTTCAATAATCGTCTTCGTTATTTGCAGTATCACCTCTACTAAGATCCCAATAATACCCATCATCATCATCACTGTTTAGGAGTAGGTCAGTAGTTAGAGTATTGAGAAGCTGCTTTGGAGAGGCAGGATTTTTTTCCTATTAAAGGGTTGGTGACATTTGTTACCACAAAAATGTACAGCAAGTTTTTTGTATATAAGTCATCACTTTAACGACAACGTCATCAACATCACAAAGAGCAGCAACAACTACAAAAATGACGCTATTGTTATGATTGTTTTTAACTATACAGTTTATGGTAAGTGTGCAAGTCGAAAAAATAGCATAAAAATTATTTAAAATGCTTTATTTCTAGAGACAGACAATGAATAACAACTTGTATAATTTTGACTATGAAACTGAAGACACGTTCTTGAGAGACGCAAACACATGCATATAAACATTATGGCCAGAGAGAGAGAGAGAGAGAGAGAGATAGATAGATAGATAGAGAGAGAGAGAGAGAGAGAGAGAGAGAGAGAGAGAGAGAGAGAGAGAGAGAGAGAGAGAGAGATTCATGGGCTTACCATCAAGTTATGCCTACTTCTGTCCCATAATTGAGCACCACTTTCCGTCAGACTACTGAAGTTAAGCAGTAAATGGTCTGCTCAATACTGAGAAGAGTGACCACTAAGTAACACAAGGTAGAGTAAGCAAGCTAGAAGCCTGCGTGTCAGACTAAGCAAAGTTTAGTAAATAACAATGAATGCATTCATCCATCCAACTATAGACACACACATACACGCATATAAATACAAACACATTACAGTCGCGCGCGCACACGCATACACAAGCGATTATGAAGCTCCCGTTCAGCATAAGTATTTACAATAGCATAAATTTATTCAAGTCTGTGGAAAAGAAAGTAATTTTGAAAAAAAGGAGAGAGAGAGAGAGAGAGAGAGAGAGAGAAGGAGAGAGAGGTGGAGGGGGGGTAGAGAGAGAGAGGGGGGAGATTCTATCATAATGATTGCTACATTTGCTCATAAATTCCAAGAAGTAAATTTAACAACAATTATGGCAACTCGCGTGGTGCAACAGTTAACAACCAGTATCAAGATACCATTATTTGTGAGTTCGATTCTCACGGGGTACCCTATGCTTTCGGCTTTGTGCCACAACTTAGCTTAGGTTAGTATGTAACTATGGGACAGAGTGTATAATATTAGGCAGTGATAATGAAAAAAATCGGTGAATTAAAAATGAAAGAAATGATTAATTGAATGAAAGAAAAGAGAAACAAGAAAAAGTTCAACGAGAAATAAAAAATAAGATAGAACGAGAGATATTTTAATTAAAAGAAAGAAAATGTAACGAAAGTTAAAAAGATAGATCAATAAAAGAAGATTGACACCAGGTAAGGATGATTGAAAAATATAAGGTGATTAAATGAAAAAATTTATATTTTATATTTATGGTAATGAATGAATTGATGGATGAAAATGAAGAAAGAAATAAAGAAAGAAAAGGAAGAAAATATAAGCTGAAAGTATTAAGGAGTAAATGTAAAAAAACAAATAAAACAAAACAAAACAAAAAACAACGAATACATAAAGAATAAAAAAGAGATTAACAGAGGGAGGGGGAGGAAAATGGAGGCTTTAAAAAAAGAAATAAAAAAGTAACTGAAAGAACTAAGGCGGCAAAGAGAAGGGTGTACTTAAAGCGAAAACCCGTACTTGGCCGCTAGAGCTGCTTCACATAGGTTTCAGTTTAAAAGCTCAACTGCTATCTCACAAATTTGAAAGATGGAGAGAGAGAGAGTCAAAAAGACAAACAAAGAAGAAAAAAGACACGGGTATAAACATATTGAAAGAAGAAAGGTAATAAACAAATAAATAAGTTGGGAGGACTGGGAATTAATTATTTCTAACAAGTGCGCACATTATATATATATTAAAAGGTTTATTATCTCACCTTCTTAAGCAGATCTTTTCATGTGTTTTTTAAGCGTTAAAAAATACAATCCCCTGGCAAGAGTTTTCTAAGCAATGAAAAAATGCTTTCAAAAAATTCTGGTCTGATGATAGTGTTATTCATTTATTTTTTATAAACATTAAATTAATCGTAATAGATGAGCTGAGGAAGGTGAGATAATAATCATTTTAATTTTTATATTACACTGCTTGTTGGCATTCAAGCATTTCATTTTATCTATCCTTCTTTTAGCGATTGTCTTTTCGCATATCATTTTCCCCAACTATTGTTTATGTATTTATTGGACGTAACAAAATATAAATAACCTGACGATCGCTTTCATGTAACTCCAAGTCGTGAGTTATTTTATATCTTCAAAAAATTAAATATTGTAACAGCTGCCCTACACTTTCGTTTATTTCAACGTTTTAGTGCCGTTTAAGATTTTACAATTACCAAATTTTATTATATATATATATATATATATATATATATATATATATATATACTATATATATATATATATATATATATATATATATTATTGATATATGCATTTATCTATACGCCATATAATTATACGTCTAAAATGAGACACGTGTATCAAAATCTGTGTTCGGTTTCTTATAATTTCTAGATACAACTCTAATTGAATCTCGTATTGCTGAAGTGAATGGGAAATATACGCACCATCTTTCTCCATTCAATCTCACGGTCATTAAGATGGGGTTAACAATTTTCTCACGTGGGTCAGTACGGAATATCGAAATCATTATATTTTCATCGCTCATGATGTTACAACTTCTAAGTCACCAAGAACTAGGCTGTCTGCCTGTCTGTCTCTCAAACACACACACATTGTAGCATTAATGCACACACACACACACACACCACACACACACACACACACACACACACACACACACACACACACACGCTCGCACGTGCGCGCGCGCATGCATTGCCCATACACACGTATACACATATTCTCGCGTCCACACAGACGTACTTGCATACAGTTACACACATATGTATATATTCAGGATGAGTGAAATTATCTATCTATCTATCTATCTATCTATCTATCTATCTATCTATCTATCTATCTATCTATGGATGCTCTGTCTATCTCCCTCTTTATCTTTATCTATATCTTTATCGATTTATATATTAAAGGAAAATATTTTTTATTAGCATACGTATGTAGATAGATAGATGGATATGAACAGAATGAGATAGATAGATAGATAGATAGATAGATAGATAGATAATGCGCAGGCTAAGATGAATAAAAATATATATATAATGTTAGAAAGAAAGAAAGAATAAATAAAAAAATAAAAAATAAAATAAATTAAAAATAAAAAGAAATGACGCTAATTGTTTTCGGTAAGGTGAAAGTGTCTCTTAAGTTGGCGTTTTTAATTGATTAACATTCAAAATAGTCATCCATATTCCTGTGTTAACATACTTATGATTTTATATTGATATAACTTAAATTGATTATAGCAGTCAATATATGAGAATAGAAATAATTTCGTTATTTTAATTAAAAAAATAAAATTGCGTTTATCATTAAATGACTATTTATTTCAAATTATTTTATCAATATTCTGCTATCAAACTTAAGTTCACTTAGATTAGATATGAAGTTATAAAACATATTTAATCTGTCTTAAACTTCAAGTTAATATCTATCTATCTATCTGTCTATCTATCTATCTATCTATCTAGAGATAGATAGATAGATAGATAGATTAGTTCCTTTTTTGAATTGTAAAATTTCTTTACCCTTTAAGAAATTTACTTTGCTTTAATCAAATTTGATTTTGTTGCTCAAATCTAAAATTTAAGCAACTTTCTGATATACTTCAAATTTCTCTCTTATTTCAACTGAATCCACCTGTCCCTTTTTCTTTCCTATCTATCTATCTATCTATCTATGTTCATTTCCACGCTTGTCTATTTAAGTCTGAAAACTTCATAAATTTTTCCACACCACGTTTTCATGAGTATCAAACTTATGAACTCTCTCTCTCTTTCTCTATTTCTCTCTCAAACACGCACACACACATACATATATAGTAATGGGTGTCGACACGCCAATAACCTCCTTCTTCCCTCTCATCCTTCTCCTCTTCATTTTCAACTTTTGACTCTTCTTCCTTTTTTTTTCTTCTCATTCACTTGTAGGCTGCTACCTCCGTCTCTATACTACCCTCCTGAGAAAGGGTGCAAGGCTCTCATCCGAGGCAGCCCTTAACCAACCTCACTGGACACCGGGGAGCACATTTTATGACACTGACT
>CAUZXS010006588.1:0-2500 GCA_963585895.1 Sepioteuthis lessoniana
CCTCCATCTTCCCTAAAACCCACTCTATAATAAAACGTTATTGAAGTCCTACTGGTGGGAGGTAGAGACAAATACAGCCTTTTCTTGTTCACGGGATGTCACAATTATGGATCCCTGCTGTTTAATAACTGTCCGAGATATATGATGTACCTAGAGTACATGTTCTTCCGACCAGCAATGGTCATTTTTTATGGTAAGCGTGAAATAATATGCATTAAGAGATGTTTTATGTGAACAATGCATATTTTGAATAAAACCGTTCATTATGTGCATTAAACGTCGCATATATGTATATATATATATATATATATATATATATGTGTGTGTGTGTGTGTGTGTGTGTGTGTGTGTGTGTGTGTGTGTGTGTGTGTGTGTGTGTAATCAACTTATTTCCATTATAAAAATTGTAAATTTTTGTGCCCAAATTAGACTATAATTTTGTATCTGTATTTTCACATTTATTGACGAATCAGCGCTTAATCGTTGTTTTAAAACTTTCTTTAAGATTCCTGGATGACAATAATTGACTTGCTGCTAAAAATTTTAAGGATCCAAACCCAAAATAATTTATAATTATAAAATACGATTTTGTAACCAGTTATGATAATAGATTGATCATCAACATTTTTTTATCTAATGTTGAAGCTACCTCAATCTTATAAATTACAAGAAAATAAATAGATATTTCGTTGGTTTTATATATTTATTCTCTAAACTACTCAAAACCTTTCGATTTTATTTCTTTTAATTGAAAATCTAACATCCTTTTCCTTCAAGAATGCAGTAAATTTAAACATTGTTTAATTATTCTTAATGGAATGAGAATATTGTTTACATAGATTTATTCGTACTGCTATTACAGTCTTCGCTTTACTCGTTAAAAATATCCAAAATGCACCGCTAATATTTCAGCATATAAATACGCTTCCTCTCCCACATAGTTGCGTATTCACACAAAGATCTTTTACGCACACAAAATATATTTACTTGACTAAAACAACGCAAAGTGCCACATGAACTTTTCCTCTCTTGTAATATTTACTCTCTGATTGATATTATGTTTTTTTTACAAGAAAAGACTTCATAACGTCTGTTTTTCAAAAAAAAATTTCCCTTAATTTAAAGAAATGGGATTCATAAAAAGTAGACCCATGTTTTATACAATTATTTGAACATTTCGACGCTATATATATATATATATATATATATATATATATATATATATATATATATGTCACATTGGAATGATTTCATATATATATATATATATATAAGATCACTACAATATAACAGGTTAAAAATATCAGCAGAATAAAAAGAAAAGTAATAGTACTCTTTTGAAAGAAATAAACATGTTTTTTTAAGATTATCAATTATTATCACTCGTTAAATATGTAATAAACTCTATTCACTTCACCTGGAAAATATCAAAACATACTTTTATAATAGAACACACAAAGCAGGAGAACGAAGATTCAGTGTTTATAAGTTCGTTAATAATATTTTGGTTCAATGTCTTTTAAGATACGATTTGAGGATTTTGTTTTGTTTGATTTTATTTTGTCTTTCATGTTCTTGATGAGCCCTACGTGCTGGTAAAAGAATCAAGTAGTTAACGCAGCTGAACCCTAAAGCAAGAGATGATTTTAACGAAGTGAATTTCCAAATGTCCTCGTTGAATCAAATGTTTCTGTCTTAATCAAACGAATTTTCTCTTACTTTTATTCATATATCTTTCAAAGATAGATATATACGAACTGAACCAAAGACACACCTGAGCAATAAAGTGAAAAATATACGGGTATGTTGGTGTGGGAGTAAGATACAGGTACAGATATATATATATATATATATATATATATATATATATATATATATATATATATATATATACATGAAGGTAGCAGGAAAAAATATAATCCAAATAGATGAATATATCATGATGTAAAGTCGAGGTTAACGTTTCGGTTTATTAACCATCATTAGGACTTGGATATGAAATAGTTCACATATCGATGGGTGCTTGCTGAGATGACAGGAGCAAATGAGAAATATACAACGAAGAGATACATAAACATGCACATAGCGTTCAAAATTTTTCCACGTGCCAAACACGTTCTGATGACTTGAATTTTGAACGCTATTCACCTATTTGGATTATATTTTTTCCTGCTACCTTCATACAGTCGGATTTTATCCATATTTACTTTCATACTGTCTTTTAGGAAAAAACATATACCAAATACATTCTTACATAACATTTAACATGGATGATTCCAAATGATCTATACATATGTAAACTTATTTGTTGCGTATTTCTCAATAAACGGGAGGTTTTGTCTCGTTTCTTTGAAAAATTCAACATTTTCAAATATTTTTCCACGTGCCAAACACGTTCTGATGACTTTTGAATTTTGAATGCTATGTGCATGTTTATCCATATTTACTTTCATATATATATATATATATATATATATATATATATGTACGTGTTCATACG
>CAUZXS010006588.1:7500-22500 GCA_963585895.1 Sepioteuthis lessoniana
AGAATTATTTGTGTTTGATAGGAATGTTTGACATCGTGTAAGTGTACAAACAAATTATTCTAGAAAAATATTAATGTGATTTTTATAAAAGCTCAAATGTTCTGACCTCTTGTCTCTTGCTCTATGTCTCTTTGATCTGAATTCTTTTTATTAATTTATTTATTTATCTTATCCATTTATTTATTTATTAATTTTTGTAAACAACTTCAGCCGGAAATATTTTGTTGACGGCAACAGTCATATGTTAACAACAAATATTTTTACCATAGAAAATAAGAAACGATCTCTCAGTTCAAACACACAAATACTTAGTATCTCGACCTTAAACTCACCACTAAGAATGATCTGAAAAAAATGTTACAAAAATAAATCTGTTTATATGTTATGCAGCAAAGAAAATAATTGCGTTTACCGAGTGACCTCCGACGCAACGTCTTGAAAAACACGAGTAAAAGTTATTCACATCTCCACCCACCCCGCTGGGTGATTTACTGGATGGAAAAATCATAACGAACTGTAAATAACAATTGATCTCTCGTTCTATGTTCGGTAGTATCGTCAATTAATAAAAAGAAAAAGAAAAATCACTGTTAAAAAGCCAGCTGGTAATTATAACAAAATAAGCAAGAACCGTTTTGCTACAAGCCAATTGCACCGATTTTATATGGATATAGCTAATAAAAATAGAGAGAGAGAAAAAAAAGCAACATCCCTGAGTTGTATTGCATCAAATTTGTAACGGTGATCGAAAAGATGCCGGAACACTGCGTATAAGATCTCAAATCATTGTGTTGCGTTGCGGGGGTCTCGACGAGATCAAGATATGACGACGAGAAGAAGACATAGCGACTAGTTCACATCCTGAAAAGAGGAAAAACCTTAAGTAATCGATCCCCCAAAATAATACCACTTACTTTATTGCTGTGTTTCAACTTCTTTCCCTAAATCGGTTCTAACGCAGAAAGATGTGGAGTGATATTTTTGGAGACGACGAATGAATCACTAAATTATAACCCACCCTAATTATAGTGAAGGGTGGTTTTGCTTGCTCAAAAATCTAAGTTGTTCCTTCTTCTCTACTGGTAACTGCCGGATCCTTTTCATAAAACTTTCACGTACGACTGTTTCTCACACCCAGCTTGAGAGATCCCGGGATTGATCCATTGTTGACAGTCACATAGTTGGGCCAGATTCACTGGTATTGGGAGGAAGATTATAAATTACAGTCCAGTAAAATGATATTTCGGTGCTAAGAGAACCTTTATTTACTAAATTAATCTTGGGCAAGTTAACTGGAATATTACTTTGAAGCAAATATAGTTTCTGACATTAACTTGTGCAAGATGCATCTAACCCTTGCCACTTTGACCTAAAGCGGAAGTGAGCTGAACTCCCTCTGAAAGAAAACATGAAACGACGTGTAAATAGTAGGGCAGATTGATCTTTATAGTTTTGTTCAGTTAACCAATCTAAGAGAAGAACTCTTTTCAAACCAAATTTACTCTGCTTAAATATTGACCTTGTTTCACATGATGTCTATGGTGGAGGAGTTTATGTAAATACACACTAGTATTCCTGCAGTGAAAACAATGCAACAACTATTCTATAACCATGGGTATTCGTGAAAGAATCTCTTTAACTTCAGGAGACGTTTTTTGTATTATGGTTACCATCGTATTAAAATGAAATGACGACCCGAGTTCAAAACCTGGACGAGGCTTGTATTTCTCACTACACTAATGTCCTTGGGAAAGCTAAGACTCAAACTATTCTCTTTCGACCAATGGGCAAACAATTAGGCAGACTGGGCTCTTCAACCTTGGTATAGCACATCTGTTAAACTCCGCTTAAAATTGACCTTGTGCCTCACCCTGCATGTGCCGAGGTAGGGTTAGTTAATATCTTTAAAAAAATTCATTGGCAAATAATCATTCTGTATGATTACATTAGTGACTATAATAAAAATATAAAATAAGTAAATAAATAAAACTCATTTATTCCTGCTTTTTTCCCTTTGTAAATTATATTCTAATTTATTTTTCAATAAATCACCTCGTTCGTTTTCTTGGAACTCTCGCTTCATTTTCTTAGACGTCATTCATTACCCACGTCTCTTTTTTTTTTTTTTTTTTGCAACGCGTTCAACCGCAGTAATTACGTTATTGATTTCACTCATTACCGTTGTGTAATTTACCTTGCGTCTTATCGGACAGTGTTCATTCAGATAACTGTTGCGTTTATTGAAGGCAAAGAAGCCATTTATTTTGTTAATGTCTCAGCGAAAGAGAGACAGTCCAGAGACAACGACGCGTCCAGGATACAAGACGATTCGTCATCGTCACGATTTTCACTAAAAATAACTTTGAACTTATTCTGAGACAAGTTGCTGGCATGAAATCTGCAAATATGTGCGAAAGGTAGAAAATAGAATTCAAGTAAAAAAAAAAAATGGTGTTGTAATGTGACTTTTCAAAATTATATCCATGCGATTTAAATTTGGTGTCTATTTTTCTGCAACGTTAAGCTCGTTTCATAGTTTGGTTTTAAGAGATTTCAATAAGTTCGATGTACTGAGATTGGTGAATATTATGGGCTTCGTTTTTTAGGACAGGTTTGAGCAAATACTATTTGTCAGTGTGAAGAATTTTGAATCTCCTAAACAATTCCTAATAAATAATTTCCCAAACCCTGTTTTGTCTAGTTTTGAATTGCTTTTCTGCTAGTTTCTTGCATTCAGATATTCTGCAATTTACTATTTCATTTTTATCACCACATGGCCTACACAAGCTATTCTCTGGTGTATTATCAATTTTCCCTGTGATATTATAAGTCTTAATGTTATTATTTTGTGTGGTTCTTAATAGAGATTCAATTTCTCCAAGTTACTCATTCGTAATTATGTCTGTTATCTTGTGTGCAGTTTCTTTTGTTTGCCACTTGAAGTATCAATTAAGTTGTTTTTCTTCACCATTTTATTTTCTAAATGTTATAATTGTTGTTTTCCTTTTGTTATTGTTGGTATTGTGATGCAGTTAACAACCTCTCTTTGCTTTAGTTTATATATTATCTGAGCCCACGTATTTCTGCATCCATACAATTCTCAATGCTAACGAGCTTTTTTTTATCCTTCTTTTCTTGTCAGATGGTTTGGTTTGGTTTCTTTGTTTAATGGCATATGAACCTTTGTTGGTAATTTAATGTCAATGCCATTCTCCTAGAAGAACAGTTGTGGTACTATTTAACCCATAGCTGGGAGGATAAGGGGGTTCATACCTTTCCCAATGGTATTTGCCCGAAAGTGAACGTAATATCGCAACCGGAGTACGAACTCGCGTACTACGTTTCTGCAGTCCATCGCTTTAACCATTACACCACGAGGACACTCCCCTTTCTTGTCAGAGAGGAACTGTCAAAGCCAGTTTCTTTCTTCTGAGTCCATATTTCTGAGTTCCTCCTTTGACCATTTTATGAAGTGTCCTGATTATCTTACAAAGGAGACTGATCGGGTATTTAATCCTTTGATAGATTTCTGCCACAGGGTTTGGTTTCATGAAGTTTTCCTGTTCTTCTGAGGTACTTTTTTCTTATTTACTACTTTTTCTCAAGCATTCTTGCCTTGGTGTTTCTTTGGTGGAGTCACTAACATTCTGGACGGCGATATCGTAGTGAGTTCGAGCTCTCGTCATGCTATTTATTTTACATTAGAACTAATAATATCGGGAAAGGTATTAACCACCCTATTTTCTCACCTATTGCTTAAATAGTATTACAACTGTTCTCCCCCTTGCCTGGCTTTGACAATTGTTTGGTTTCGTTTACTTTTATGGCATATCAACCAATGTTGTTTATTCAATGCTAAATATTATTTTTTACAAATGCAATACATTTATGATTTCTAAACACATTTCGCAGATACACATTGTTAAATAATCCAACTGTTCTATATCTAAAAATTCAATTTAGCATGAGTTAACATATTTAAATGGTTCTAAGTATTACTATGTATCGCTAACTATTCAATTAAACATTAGTCATTTGTTTACATACAAGTAAATGATGAAAATGTTCTATTTCAAAAAATTCAATTTAGCATAAGCCATTTGTTTGCACTCAGTTTAAATATCGAATCGTTTCATTTGAACCATAGATAGGACCACTGTTGATCAGTGTGGACCAGGGAGTAATGGCAGTGAAGGAGTTCTCCGCATTTCCCAAAGCTCCAACATTAATGGAGCCTCACCGTCAGCTTGTTTAATGTTATATCTAGGACACTCGTTTAAGGGGTCTTACTTCTTTTCAGAGATGCAATCTCTAAATCCCGAGCTTACCGGGAATGCTTTGACTATGAATAACTCACAATGGTTGATATTCAAAAAAAAAAAGGAAAAGAAAGCAAAACTAACCAAACAAGCTATCTTGAATAATTTCTCTTTACAGCTAAATCAACGTGTAATATTCAAAACCAAAAATAATCATTTTGATTAATGAAAATGACAAAAGCTTTAATTTAGAAAGGAAATAAAAAATATGGATATTTTTTAATTAAAAAGGAACAATATTATAATATTATAATAACTAAGAGCTGTATAGACAAATGAATAATCGTTTTCTGTTTAATTAAAATGAAGATTGAAGCAAATTTTGGGAGTGGTACTGAGATTGCCTGTTACAATCCAATTAGGAAATGATTTCTGTGTAAAAGGAAATTCTTTAAAAACTGTTCTAAACCCGTAAAATGTTCAATTTAGAAAATACAACTATTCTCAGGTCTTTCAGTTTGTTACTGTTAAATGTTTAAAATTCTTTTTTACACTTCTTCCGTGGGCGCCTTCCCTATTGCCATAGAGAGATAACTACCTTATCTGACTATTGCAAGTGACTTTCATTCTCTCTGCATACCCGATATTTGAGGTCATTTTGCAAAATAAATCGAAGTTTAATAATATATACATAACTATCATTTGATTAGATGCAAAAAAATGAATGCCTAGTTCCTGTGGGGGCATTGCCCCATTCATTGATTTTCATTTACATTAAAAAGGGATAGAACCGATCTTTGATGCATGGGACATGTGGAAAAATAGGTACCAGTAATAACGTGACATTGAGGATTGTGTAGATGAATCAATAAAAGGATGCAAAGACAACGTTGAAAAGAGCAAAGAAAGACTAATTACAGCAGTAAATAACTGCATTGACAACATAAGTATAGACAGAAAAACCAGAAACGCTAGGAAGCAGAAATAGGAACAAAAACAACTGTATGGATATTTCAAGCAACAAAAATTCGAGATTGACATAGAAAGACATTGCTACGAAATAAAAACCTTAAAAGAGAAACTGAATGACTTTTAACAGAAGCAAAAATGATCGTCATAAGGACCAATCATAAAAAAAGCGAAAATTGATAATATTTAACAGAATTACAAGTGAAGGTTGTGTGAAGAGAGAGGGGTAAAAGGATTACCCACATGATAAGTGAATGCAGCAATCTAGATAAAAAAAAGAATGCAGAACTAAGCACAAGCTGGTGGGAAAGGTAATTCACATGGAATTTTACAAGAAATTGAATGTTCGACATATTATCAAATGGCGTATGCACAATACAGAATTTGTTCTAGAAAATCAGATGCGTAATATCACCTGGGATTTTGAGATAAAAGTGTATCACCTAATCAAATGGTATATGTGCGAAGAAGAATTTGTCCAAGAAAATCAGACGCATAATATCACCTTAGATTTTGAGATAAAATTCCAGGTAATATTTTCAAAGTAGATCACCTAATCTCGGCTAGAAGACTTTGCCAGTCCATTAGATTACAAGTTTTCTTTTTTTGTTAACAAAAAAAGAAAACTTGTAGTCTAATGGATTTTGCCATTTCGGTGGACCAGAGAGTGAAAATAAAAGAAGGCAAAAAGTTAAACAAATAAATGGCCTTTGCCAGAAAACTAAAAATGCTTTGAAACATGAGGGTGATTGTGATACCATTTGCAATTGGTTCGCTTAGAACGGTTCTAAAAGGTTGAGAAGAGTCTAGAGGAATTGGAAATCAAAGAAAGAATCGAGACTATCTACGCTACAACAGAATACCCAAAAGAATCCTGGAGACCTTAGCAGACTCGGTGTCATTCAGACTCAGTCAAAGACCACTTGCTAAAACTGATATGAAAAACACGCAAAGAATAAATTAATAAAAAAATACTATGGAATATTAGATGGTGAAAAATGGTATAGATACTAACCAGAACCAATAAGAGAAGCGAAAGGAGCCACAATTCTCAAGAACATTGGTACCAAAATTGACCGAAATATAAAGAGTAATACACCAGATGTAACAGTTAAGGATAAAAAAATGATATGCCTTCTAATTGATATGGCAATACCAACAGGTAATAACATATCATTGAAACAATTAATTGCAAAGATTTACAAATAGGAATTGAGACAATGTGGCAACTTAAAACTACCACCACACCAGTAATAATGGGAGCCCTGTGTATGATCAGGAAAAGGAGAGATAAACACATTAACAAGATAGCTGCTAGTCTCAGCAATTATGAAATGAAAGAAACTACATTTTGCAAAATTGTTCATCTCTTACTGAAAATACCATCAATGTGACTGAAAAATATCACCCAAAAGCTGGCAGCAAAAGCGTAAATATATAGAATGCATATTAGGATTACAAAAACCGAAAGTAGAGCTGAAAATGACGGATCACCTTCAGGGCAGACCACAGAGTAAAACTGAACTAAAGTGGAAAGAGAGATAAGTACCTGGATGTTGCAAGAGAACCGAAAAGACTATGGAACAGGAAAGTGACGATAATACCAAATGTAATCGATGCGCTTGGATTGTTGAATGGATTGCAGGAAGTGGAAATAAGAGCATGAACGGAGACCATCCAAACTACAGCATTCTTAATGTCGCTTAGAATACTGATAAAAGTCCTGGATACTTAAGGAAACTTGCTATCACTCAAACTTCAGTGGAAAACCATCATCGAACGATGGAGTGAAATACTTTCAAAGGAATAATAATATTAATAATAATAATAATACGAGTCCTGGAGACTTGAGGAGACTTGCTGTCACTCAAACTCCAGTGAAAAACCATGAGCTAACACAGACGTGAAAAACTCTAAAGGAGTAAATAATAATAATAATAATAATAATAATAATAATAATAATCAGTGCATTATCGATTATTTAAATAGCAAAAAACTACTCGTTTAGTTGGTTCGTTGGTTCGTTGGTTGTTTTGCTTTACGGTGTAACAACCCATTTTGGGTCAAATAACTCCGAATTAAATTTCAAACAATTTACTTTAATATATTTTTTAGTTTACAAATAGTTAAATGTCGAAACAGTTATATTTCGAACAATTCAGTTTAGAATAAGTACACAGTTTAGTCCTATTTAAAAGCACTTCTATTTCAAACACTTCTGTTTAGCATAAATATGCAGGTTAAATGTCAAAACAGTTCTATTTCAAGCAATTCAGTTTAGTATAACAGCACAGTTTAGTTCTATTTAACCCATAGGTAGGGCCCTATCAGGTGTTACCACTCCGGGCCAGAGTAGAACTGGGAGCGATGAGAGTGAAGAGATACTCCGCATTCTCCAAAGCTCAAGCATTACTGGAACCTCACTATCAGATCGTTTAGTGTCATATCTAGGACAATTATTGGAAGCGGGGTCTTACAGCTTTGCAGAGAGGCAGTATGTGTATTCTACATCCCCAGCCGACTAGGCAATACATAGTTAAATGTAAAAAGAGTTTTATTTCAAACAATTCAGTTTAGCATAAGTATGCAGTTTACATCTCAGCATAGAAACAGTCGTTGTATTCTACAGCCCCTGCAGAATGGAAAACTACGGGTTTGGAGCCTGTTTAATAATTTTCTAAACAAATCCAGTGTACCTTTATGTAGAACTTCTCTCATAAGCCTTTAAAACAACTATCCACATATAACTTTTCTCATAAGCCTTTAAAACAACTATCCACTTATAATGAGATATACTTAAGCATTAAAACAGCTATCCACATATAACTTAAAAACAACTATCCACATATAACGAGATATACTTAAGCATCTTTTTACAGGCAAATCTAATAAAACTAATTATCCGTTGAACGGTATACGCCAATAATCTCGGAAGCAATTTGAAAAATGAGTGTTCGCAAAAGATTTTATGTTAGGCTACACGCGCATTTGGAAAGTCACCTTAAGGGTAAATACCGGGTCTATATCCTACCTCTTGTATCGTTTTCGCTAAGTAATGAAATGACTGCAGTGATCTTTAAAAAAATAAAGATTTCGAGGAAGCTGAAGACACTTTGTTGTAAATATACGCGTGCTTCTAGCTGTGAATGGACCAGCTATAATTGTGCAAAATGTTTCTCGGGTAAATATGCTGAAGAATTCAGTGAAGCATACAGGTACGGGATGACATCTCGAAGCAGTTTCAGAAATAAGTTATATTTTATCACGAAAAAAAAAAGGCATATGTGAAAGGTGGCTGGAAAGCACGAAAGAATGCAGACACAGTCTCCTATGATCCAGGCGTATGTGCATGTCTGTTGGCGCATCATCATAGATGCACGATTGAATGCAAATGAACATTTTATGTAGGAAAGAAGCTTTTTAGATGTTCAGGACATGCAATCGCTGATAATAGCGGAAAGGCAACTGCGTGCATATAGAAATATCAAAGCTGAAGATAGATAAGAAGTTCTAAGTGGAGTGAAATATGAGTAGACATAGATGGATATAAGTGAAAGGATTAAGAGGAAGGGGATATAAGTAGGCAGGCATGCTGATAGATAGATAGATAGATAGATAGATAGATATGAATAGACTGAAATGAATGAGATTTGAGTAGATGAAGATAAATTTCAACGGGCTGGGATAGATAGATAGATAGTTGAAGAAATGATTAGATGGATATGAATATACGGAAAAGAACGAAATATAAGCAGACCGAGACATATGATGATAGGTAGTGATACTGGGGTTCAATCCCAGGTCGAGCCATACCAACGACTCAAAAAATAGTACTTGATGCCTCCTTGCTTAACACTCGGCAGTATAAAGTACGGATCAAGAGTAAGTGGAGTAATCCAGGAAAAGAAGTAGCACCATCCTCTACAGCTATTTAAAAGTGAAGCTTTAGGTCAACCGCGACCACGGTTGGCAAATTTACTTGCAATATATATATATATATATATATATATATATATATATATATATACATATTAACAGACTTTTTTGTACCGGCATTTAAAATTGTCGTAGACTCTTGAAAATTCAGTATATTATTACTATACATCTTATGAGATGACTGACAATTTTTTTTATGATTTTAGGTTCAAATGAACAGCTACAGCAGAAATTGGAATACACCCTACTAAAGCCTTATTGTCACAGCTGGTGAATTTCAAAAATGCAATCAGGACGTGAGGACACTTTAGAAGAACGATATGCAATAAAATTCTGTTTTAAACTAGGAAAAAAATGCCACAGAAACGTATGGAATACTTCAAACTGCTTTTCGACCATTTTGCATGAATCGAGCATCAGTTTTTGAGTTGCATAAGAGATTCAAGGAAGACAGGGAGTCTGTGAGGGATAACGAGAGGTGTGGGAGGAGTAAGGAAGTCAACAGACCAGAGTTGATTGGCCAGAGGGTTAGGGTTAAGGTTACTATGTAGAGGTTTTAAGGGAGTTCAGCAAGAGATTCGGTCGGAAGAGGCCAGCACTCTCCAAATTGGTTCAGTTGTATTTCCACCAGGACAATGCACCAGTTCATACCTCCATCCTTGTCACAGACTATTTGACCAAGATTGGCATCAAGACAGTTCCCTACCGTCCCTATAGTCCAGACTTTGATCCCTGTGACTTTTGATTATCCCCTAAGCTCAGAGGCTGTCGTTATGAGAAATTTGAGGAGATGAAAGAGGCTGTGACGAAGGTCATTGACACGCTCACACAAGAGGACTTCCATGGAGCCTTCCAGAAGTTGTTGGAACGACTCAACAAATGCATTGCAGCCGGAGGAGATTACTTCGAAGGGGACTAGAGTTTCATGTGTGTACTATCAATAAAAGCGCCCATACAAATAAATGTCTGGAAACTTATTTAAGGATCCTTGTATGTTCATAAAAGAAAAAGAAAGAGAGACAGAGATGAACAGACTGATAAGAATGAGCTGTATGTGGAGTAAATGGATAGATATATACATATTGTGATCAACAAGAGTTTAGATAGATAGATAGATATGTTGTATGGCCACATACACCTGCACGTATACATATACAAATATATACGGAACATAATCAAACATTAATGACGATCTTCAATGAACGAACGAACACACTTCTTTATAAAAATATACCTCTCCCACTTTATTCGAAAGGGTTGATGTTGGTTGTGTGTTAGAGGTGAGTTGGAGACAGAGACAGACTGCTACATATTGACCCAAATTTCTTCTCGCGACCATAGCAGTACCTCTTCCTCCTCTTGGCTGGGCTACTCAACCGTGGGTCGCTGATGGCCCAGGCTCTCTGCCTGGAGCTGTTTTTCACTCCGCGGGCATCCTATCTCCAACTGCGACTGGAACTGAACTGACTGACTGACCAACTGACTCGAACTGACTGGGACTGACTAACTCAAGCCGTCCGTGGCACCTGGTTATATAATTGTTTGACGCGTCCCCCAGCTTCCTGTGGGCGTACGCATCTGCACCGAATTCAACCGCGTCCACAGGTCAAGGTGATATTCCGATATCTTCGACCGGATGCACTTGTTTTGCTGTTTTTCTTTTTATTTACACAGGTGCATCTCTTGATTGACGGCTCGGTCGAGGGTCAATATGATATAGATAGATAGATAGATAAAAAAGTTGAATTTGGATCTGATAATATCACTGAATAATGTTCAGGATATTATACACTGAATTAATAGTATTGAAAAAGACATTATATTGGAAAAGATTAAATGATATTATAAACGTGACTGATATTACTTTGTTAGATAAATATTCTGTTTTCATTTTTAGTTAACGGATTTTTCATGAGCCTACGTATATATATATATATATATATTTCATTAAACATAATAGACATTTTATGCCTACATATTTTCTTCTGGATCCGTTCGAATTCCCGTATTACTTTTATCGTATTCGGGGGGAATTGATTTAGATATTGTCCATAGTTCTATGTATCCCTAGTACTTAAACGTATGATCAAAAATGTTAACCAACAAAATAAACAGTGTACAACTCCATCCTGTCAACAAATATATATCAAACTTTTTTATCGTAACCAAATGCACTACAATTATAAATCCGATGAAAAAATAATGAAAACATTGATTCACAAAAACATACTCCCCACTGATCCTAATGAAAAAATAAAACTTATTATATATTATAATAAGTTTAAAACCTTGAATTTAGTCATTAGAAATAACTCCTCTCCCTCGATTGGGGTGTTGCAAAAAACCAACGTTATATATAAATTTAAATGTCCCCTTGGAGATTGTATCTCTGATAATAATAATATATATGTTAGTTTAACCTCAACTATCCTGTCGAGGAGACTTACAATGCACCTTTCTGACACAAGTTCAATAGCTCAGCATTTAAAAAAACATTCATGCCCAACAACACAACTACGAAAAATTCTCACCGACAACACAACAATACTCGAACATCAAAATAATGAACAAAAACTTCAGATTCTCGAAGCACTATATATTAGAAACCTGCAACCAGCACTTAATAGAATTAATTTTCAAACCAGTGCTAAGGTACTTAAATGTCTTTAGCTACTGGCACTATTTATAGAATTAGATTTAAAAGCAAACGCCATAATCTTCAACGGCAAAGACGTCCTTACACAGCAGTAATTTGCTAAAACAAAAGTTACATCACTTTTGTAATAGATTCTCCCCTGATGATGGCCCAAAGTCAGGCAGAAAGTACTAGGGATACATACAACTATGGACAATACCTAAATCGAATACGATAAAAGTAATACGGGAATTCGAACGGATCCAGAAGAAAATACGTAGGCATAAAATGTCTATTTTGTTTAATGAAATTTGCATTAACGAAGAAATGCTGCCTAAATATATACACACACACACACACACACACATATATATATACATATATATATATATATATATATATATATATATATATAAGCATTCCTGTATCTCTACATATATTTATATACAATATTACGAAATACGATGAAAAAGTATCGACGCAGCATCAATAATATAGTTTTTTATCCATCCATAAATGAAAAGTTACATAAAACGGATGTACAGCTAAGCAACATTTAATACTATTATTATACATTACTCTTTTGTGACCAGCCTAGACATTTTTCTTTTCTCCAGACGTGTCAGTGTCAAATGAAAAATATGTAACTAATCAAGTTACTTTGGAAAAGATGTTTGGCGAAACACAAGATTCAGAAAGTGCACACCTTCTACCACTTCACAGATTTAGCTAAGTGCACATTTTGGCTGTTTCCCAAAACAAACCTCATCCGAAATTTATGATTTGAAACTGTGTCGGACACTGAAGGAAATCGGGCGTGGTCTCAAACCATAATAAAAAGAGAGTTTTAGAGACGTTTTGACAGATGGAAAACTCGCTGGATTAAGAACGTTAAATGTCAAGGAAATGATTTTGAAGAAAACTAACGCTACGTTCTTTTCTCTTTTCTATCTTTGTTGATAAAACTTCAGTATTCTTGCATTTTTTTTACACTTTGTACATTATTTACGAATGTCATAGAATAAATAACTATTTACACATACTCACGTGTGTGTGTGTGTGTGTGTGTGCGTGTGTGTGTGTGTGTGTGTGTACTCACACATATATATTTACATATAAATAAGCCGCAACTTATGAACACACAGATACATACAAGCACATAATCATAAACATACTCATTTAAGAAAGAATAAATCATGTTTCTCACCAACTCTCTCTCTACATCTCTCTAAGTATATATATATATATATATATATATATATATATATATATATATATATATATACTTGCATAGACACACCCAGGCGAACGCACATAATCATAACCCTACATACATGGTCTCGCTCCCTCTCTTTCTCTCTTTCTTACTCCCACACTCTCTCTATCTCTCTCTCTCTCTCTCTCTCTATATATATATATATATATAGATATATGTACATATACATACATGCATGCACACACACACACACACACACACACACACACACGCATATATATATATATATATATATATATATAAATATATTCTGTGCTTTCTTCTTTCTCGTGAGTTGATAATTTCCCCATGAGATTCTAATCGTCCTTTCCTAAGGGTGTTCTTTTAAGAGGAAGGCGTGCATTTTATATTATAATCAGATAAATATTCCTTGTTCTTTTACGCTTCCTCAAAATTCAAACGATATAAGAAAAACGTTCAGTTTCCTATTTAAAAAATAATCGAATCTATATTCCATCAATAAGTATGAAGCAATATTCAATTTCGTCACCACAACACTAATATTTCATCAGCATTTGATTTCTCTAGAGACTTAAACAATTTCTTATTTAAACCGAATAGTGAATCTAATTGTTCCACTCAACGAAACAGGTCACTATTTGTTGAGTAAATGGGTAAATAGGTACGGTTAATAAGTAGAATATAAAGGGTTCTTTAGCCTTGGTAAAGCTATCAAGCTAGAAGGTAAACTGGATTTAAGCAAGTCGTACACTGCTTGTCTGTCATGTTTCATGTGTAGAATTTATTTTTCACGCTCAAAAGGTGGTATTTTTTAAAATACATGTCACTTATAGTCACGAGACTGACATGAGGAGGGAAGAAAACATTTATTTATATATTCAATCATCAAATGGAAATATTTCTATCTGATGACTTTGTGCTCCACATGGAACGTTAAATAATGTATTCCAAAGATTATCATTCGATGTTTTTGTAGGTTAATACCTGTTTTGTTATAATAGCATCGAACAGTTTCTTTTTGGTAAAAACTTTTCTAATTTGCTATGTTTTAATCACATATATATAATGATTGTTCATGACATATCTTCAATCATTAGACACAATTTTCTTCGCTAAATTCTACCATCCATTAGACGTAAACAACCAATAAAGCAACACACCCACATAGTGGAAGTAACCATTTTTATTCTCAGGATTGGTTTGAAATGGAACATCTTCATATTCTTGATGCAGTTCAAAAGGAGAATAACTTGGTCTTGTTGAGGACAGATCCAAAATGGTGCCACTTTTCATAAAAAATATTCTTTTATCCTTGTATACCTAAGAATCCTGAATGATATAATTACCAAAAAGCATTGCTAACAACAGAAAGATAGAAAACAGCAAGTTTCCTTGTTAGAAAATTTCTACTATGTTAGAGACTCTTCTGTAATATAATGGCTGAGGGATTTCGTTTTATATATCTTGCTTTTGGGTTCAGTTAGGCTGATAACCTTTCGGCTCAGCACATGGGTTAGTTAGGTGCAAACTTGAGCACAGGTGTTGACGAGCGCGCGGGAAGGATGTGTCGTTCACAGATATCAAAATAAAAATCCCAGAGAGAGGAGATAACCAGGGATGGGACTGACGTCATGCACCAGAAGCGTGCTCAGAGGATTTGGGGAGATTGGAAAAAGTCAGTTAGTTGAGAACTAGACTCCGAACGGGAAGGGTCGACTTTCGGGGTTCGCTGAGGCCAGACGAATTTGTGCGCTACGGGCGCCGCACTTGATGGAGGGGGGACGGATGGAAAAGTCATCATCGAAAGATTGGGCATCTCTCTTCCTTATGTCGAAATCTTTAACTCAAAGTTAATAAAAGGTTTCGTACCTGAACTAAAAAGTCGTTACGTGTTTTTCGTGTTTCGGGATTCCTATGTTCTATGTATATATGTTATGAACATTCTATGTACGTTTCCCATATTC